>JAJAVP010000269.1:0-57585 GCA_020740425.3 Heterorhabditis indica | reverse complement strand
AAATATGAAATGAAAACTGCACACTTCTAAGGCTACTAAGCCTCACGGCAGAAAACATCAGATCTGACGACTGAGAACAGAACGAAAAAATAAAAACAAAGTGCGTTATCGTTTCCGGGTATATTATAGTTTAATTGCTCAAATAGATTCCTTTAAGAATAGCATGTAATTTTTCTTAGTGCCATAAAAACAAGGCAACTACACTGAAAAGAAATCATTAGAAGAAATTTGCTGTTTAAATTCTTCGCTAAGCAGATTCATTTCGATTTATCCTCTATTATTAAAGCATAAGATACTAAGTCACTTTATCTTTGAAAATTTTCAGACGGCTTAGATAATTCTAAAAAGATAATTTCTGTTCGTCAGTGCTCTAAAAATCCAGTAGTAGTAATAATAATAGTAACAATAATAATAATAAGCATCTCAAGTTTCATCGAACAAATAAAAAAGGATATTTCCATATTGAAAAATCGACAGTATTTCTCAAGTTTTAAAAAATCCGCTTCACGCCGTGAAGACGATATTTATAATGGCAGTTTCGCTTTCGACTGAGGGCGTTGTTTTGCTAGGAATCTGCCAATATTAAGCTATTTACCTCGCTCACCTCAGCTTTATCAGCTTATTGATAAACATTGTATCTTAATTTGAAAACAAATCACAATTAAGCTATGCTTACAAAAAAATTTTAAAATTGGAGTTGTTACTTAGAATAGATTCGTATGCTATCCGCCTTAAATACGACTTGTATATTACTGTAGTATCAGGAAAATTCAGAACGATGAATTGAAGTACTAAATTTCCTTCTTTCGTGCTGTTGGAGGTCTATTTCAACTTCTCTAGTTGTATACACATATTATGCTATTTTAAATTTGGGCGTCGCATAAAAATGAATCAGGACATTTAAGTCGGATAAATACTGAGGTAATACCTATTATCCATTGAGCATATGTTATAGTAATTAAATTCTCCTCAGATATCAGTTTCATGTAGGCTTGCAAATTTTGCTTCCGATTTTCACTTTTTCTTTTGTTTGTGGGGGCTGTTTTCAATGACCTAATCTTTTATCATCCTACAACTTTTCTGTTTTAATCAAGATTAAATTATGTTTTTCTACTTAAGTTAAAAGGTCTTCACAAGAGATGATCCATCGACTCCGCCTTCCTCCTAGGCACTATAAAAGGAAAAGGCTTAAAACACAGTACTGAAATATTTGGAATAGTTATGAAGGACAAAAAGGTAAGGATCTCTTCAATTTTTTATTTTAATATATACCCTTATCCATTGAGTGGCTAATATTTCAATCTCGTTAATTCTCTTTGCTCCCACTCTCCTGATTGGCGATTAAAGATAAGTTGAATGGTAATGCGGCTTTGATCCTTATTTTCTGAAGAAATGGTAGAGTAGTTCGGCCCGTTAAAGTCATTTTTTTCACTTTCACTAAATTTTTTCTTTTTCTGAGGATGCTGGAGGACTTTCTCTACGAGATCATTCCTGTCATCGGCTTCGCAATGTGTGCATCCAGTTGTTTCGTACTCATTGTTATGCGCAAGGCTACTTGTGCATTTCAAATTATGAACTACTTCGCTATTATAGGTGAGAATGAGGTATTACTTCTATAAACTATTATAAATGTTCCAGAACGTTTATTTATTAGATTATTACATCATAATAATTCAAAGTGAGGATGAATTTAGAGATTATGCAGTAGCTATTTTGCAGATCTTATAGCTGGACTAGCCACAATTTATTCGGGGTTCCATGGTGTGATAATTACTATATACGGCAACACTGGCGAAGTGATTCTAATCTTCCTCTTTTCTAGATAGTCTTCAGTTATCTCACACTTGCAAATATTCTATTCCACAGGCAGTTCCTCCGTTCGACTGCTTTTTTCGTGCCTTTCATCTCTTCATTTGGCAATACACTGATGGCTTTCACATTATTCTCCTTTTGTTGTTCTGTTTAGATAGGCTGTTACAAGTCATAGTACCTGTGCGCTATTCAAAGGTAATTTAGATGCCTGCTAATTCCACTAAAAGATATTTATAATCTAGAAGTTTTGATGTTTATATCAATCAGAAAATTATCAGATACTTTACAGATCAGCCCCTTCTACCTTAATTGGAAAGTGATTTGTATTCTAGCTCTGCTATCATGCGGTAGCCTGATTCCAGCTTTCACATTCCCTGTAGAGGTTAGTGTAATCAAATGATAGCAGTATTAATAACGATAGCGAAAGTAAGAGAAAGTTTCAGAATATGCATAACTCATCGATACACATCTCCTCTCTATGTCGTTTTGACGAAGTAGTTGGAAATGAATACTACCTTGCACATGTTCTAGCAATACAATGGGCACCTATAGGAGGTGATTTCACTTGCTTTAATTCACAAAATTCTATTGTTCTACCATATCATAAAGTAATAAACATCTCTTAAATTCACTTATATGAATATTAATTGAAATCAAATTTGCTTTATCTAAACCTTTTATAATTCCAACTTTAGGAGTAGGATTGTTAGCTCTTACATTAACAATATATGCTGTACGACAGACACGCCAAAAGTGGTCTTACAACTGGTCGGAAAGCAATTCAGATACAAAACAGGTGAGAGAATCAGGAAATAGAGGTATGCGTTAAATATAGAGGAATAGAAAGAAAAGCTATATATCATTTGTAATATAGTATTATATAGCTCTTTGCAACTGCGTTCCTGCATTGCTTCCTAGCTGGAGTTAGTGTTCACGTTCCTCTCCTTTTCGTATCTCGATCTACAAAGTACAGTGAAATGGAGACACTCAAAGACTTCGTTATAAGGTTTATTATCTAATAATACATTAAATTGTATTCCTTATTTTTGCAATTTATTGAATGACCTATTTTAGATCCAGAATTTCACTCAATCTTTCAGCCTATACTATTTCACCTGTATTCAACTTCACTATATCATTACTTTTTTTTTTACTTGAATCTCAAACACTCAGCTTTCAGACTCTCATATTATGCTATTGTACCAATCCTACAACCACTGTGGTACGTATTCATCGTGCCTGTGTTCCAGACCAACGTCAGAATGTTATTCAACCAATATAGCTACAACACAGAGCGAAAGTGGCAAAGTGCAGGTAAATTAAGACGAAACGAACCCACTGACATCACTCCCATTTTTTATTAATTACATACAGTAAATAGTAACTTGCGTTATTTGCTGGTTGTGCAGTAAATATAAAGCAATAAAATTGATATAATCAGCTGACCCTCCAAATGAGACTCATCACATTGACGTCCACGGCGACATTAATCCTTTTGGGTCATGGTATTCAACCACTGGAAACATCGCAGGAGAAGCAGGTATACCAGTAATTATTGGCAATGAGAGGAGTATAAGTTTCTATTATGAGAATGAGAAGTAAGCTCATATTCGATACTCGAATGACCTGTATAAAACAAATCTTCCAAAAACTTTCGAGCAATTCCTCAATTCTGATATAATTTCTAACTTGAATAATAACTTAAATAAACTATGCTGACATAAGTAAAATACAGTGCAAAATGAATGTAATGCTAATGTTTATGCTACTCTTAAGAATCAAATTATTTGTAGGCATCTAAATTATCATTATTAGCGCTGTATTGTTTTTTTTCTAGATTATCCGTTGAACTTGCCTTTGGAGTTCATTCACTTAAAGTCCACTTTTTAGTAGCTCATGATAACATTTATGATGCCGGTCGTAAAATAAATTCATTTTATTTATTTGCCAATAAAAGCAACACCGTGGAGGAAAACTTTATAAAATATAACAATAAATATATCGTGGTCATACCTTTCTAATTAAATGTCATATTTAAGTGGATAATCAAACTTAAAGATATTTGTAAGCTAGTCATTGTGAATATGCGATAAAATAAAAACAATAACAGTTAAAACATCCGCAAAAGTATAAGTAACAACCATAAAAATATACTTGTTAATTTCACCTAAGAATCAGTGTCTTTGGAGGGTCAGTGCCTCGAACGAAACTACTTTGCATCTGAATATTACTCTAAAAGAATAGCACAAAAAAGAGAAGCATAAAAACGTTGCATCCAATAATAATAGTACATAAGAAACATGCTTTAAAAAAGCCACTAGGCCGCAGATCTTAAATAATGTTGTTCCACTTGCTCTCAGCTTCTCCAAGGTCCTATAGGAAATGATACAAAAACTTGTCTTCACTGCTAATTCCTGACACAGCAGTGATCTAAGATTGACTTTATATACTATGTCGCGAAATTGTTCCCAATATTACACGAAGTTTTAACATAACTCTAACAGGGTACGAGCAATTATTTGATACAATATATGCTACTGCTTCCACAAATCTTCAGAAAGTAAAACTGAGCTGTGGATGTTCAGAACTGTTAGCCTACAAGTCCTAATTCCTAGTTTATATCGAAACTTTCTTTCATATTAAAAATACTGTTAAGTGGGTTAAACCTAGTTAATAAATGTTGAAAGAAAAATATTTAGTTAGAAACAGGATGTTATATATGCACAGAAAATTGTAGTAACATTTGCTATGATTTGTCTACAATTAGCATATTCTTTATAAATAATAGAAAAAAGAATTAAAGATACATACGGCTAAATACTATGTATGTACATCCTTTTTCTCAAGTTTTACAAAATTTCTATACCCAATGCTAAAATTAAAACTTTAGCTACCACTACTAACATAAACCTACTTTACGATAAACATTTGTAACGAATTTCCCATTCTGTTTTAAGGCAGTAGAAAAGATTTACACCACATAATAATTTAATTGTCTAAAACTTCGAAGTTTAAAGAAGCGACAAAACTTGGTTATGAGCACTTATTTTCTTCTCCAGAGTATATGCAGCACAGTTATCATGTACCTTATCCAAACGATATCTATAAAAAATATGAATAAAGAACCAAACTCATACCTAAAGAGATCACTTGATCTACCTGTAATTGACCATAATTCCAAAGCTATATTCCATCCCACGAGCACTTACATCACCTCTCCAATTAAGTCGAAATATTTCAGCTCCATTCCTCAAGTGAAAATTGGCTGAAAACAAGTTCTAAAGTACTAAACTCTTAAATACTATCTTATTCATCTTAATAATTATCGTGACTAACTAAAGAGTAGCTATATAATGTAATTTCTAAGTAATTGTTTAAACCTACCAACAGGATTTAGAGCATATCCATTTCTTTTTGCAATGTATAGGTATCGGCAGCAAATATGGAGAAGAATATCTTTCAGGGGATCTAACTGCTCTATTGATATGCGTTGGTTAGATGCCACCTAGGCATAATAAATGAGATTATTACCGTTACAGATAAAGAAATTCCTCCTGAAGACAGTAGACTATTATGCCGCCATAAAACATACAATTAATAGTGAAAACCTGTAAAAACCTTCATAAGCATATGATTTGCATCTTCAGCTGTTAATTTCTTTCCCGCGACATCCGACATTAGCTTCAGAACATAGTCATCAATAACTGACCCTAAGTATTTTAAATTCTATAATTAAACGCTGTCTCAATATAACATATATGATGCATTTCTGCCGTACATTTTCATGAAATGTTCAACAATACCAAATTCAGAATTTCCATGAAGACATCTGAGTAACCATGACCTAAATCCAGGTATAGGAGAAAGCGTCGAGTGTACACGGATGCTTGACACTTCACTTTGTAATCTCGCAGCAACTCGTTTAATCAAAATATTTCCTAAGTCAATCCCAACCAATCCTAAACCTTTGTAAAATAAAATAAAAATAAAATAATTGGCACAATATAAAGTAAAATTAACGCAACTGACCTTTTTGTGTAGACGTTATAGAATAGTATATAGCAGTCGTACTTTTTTCTTCGGGATAATTTATGTCTGAACTGTGGACAATTTTCTAAAACAATGAAAGAAAAAATCTCCAACCAGTTGGGATAAAAAGCATTTTAAAACTATTATACCTGAACATCATACGCAATTTCATTCATTAAAGCCACGTGAACCATAACAAGTGGCTCTCGAGGCATAGCTTCATGTAAAAAATAGAAGCATCTAGATAATAATAATAATAATAAAATCATGCATATAAAGGTACTTCAACTCATACATAGTAACAAATAGTTATTGAAATTACTTGTTATATCATAATAATGATTATTTACTAACCTTCTGTGCGACCCAACTCGTTTTCGGAAATCGACTAACCCTCGAACAGGGTGAACAGCTTCGTACTCAGCTACCTGATTAATATCTTACGTCAATATTCGTCTTGTTGTCTTGTATTCTACTGAAATCCAGAATATAAAATAAGTGACTCAGTTATTTGTCTGCAAAATACGTATATGAAAACCAATTTAATGGAGCAGAAGGAATTCCACTAATTCAAAACAGAATATTATCCTAGTATCTAGTTTCTACGCCTCAAAACACTTAAATAGTTTATGGCACTAAAATATACTACGGTAACATCTCAAATACTTATAAAAAATAAATTAAGGTAACTAGCATATTAAACCATGAACAAATTAACTGCTCTTAGATTTTCATGGCAATAATGATTCAACTTATACTAAAAGAAGCCCGCTATAAGATTTACATGGACCCACATATGCTCAAAACAGGGCTTTTGTTTCTGATAACAGGCTTAATCCCTTTATATCGTATTCCTACCTCCCTTCAAAAATTACCTAACTAAATAATTTGCAAAAATAAATGCACCTATTTGAAAATTAGAAGAGATAAGCTGGAATAACATAACAGTGATGACTACGAAGATAATAAAAAAAGATAGTCGAAGATCTTTTAAGACTACAAATAAAAGCCTTAGATTTGTGTAGTTTGGAACCAACATGAAACTTATTTCTTCTATTAAACCTGAAAATGTAACATTCCATGTACTTTTATTACTTGTGTAAATAATTAATAATAAGAAAATTTTAAATTCAAAAACTATTAAGCTGATGTCGATAATAAGTATGGTGTTCAACACTACTTCATACTAGCACATAACAGGATTTAAAAAATATCGTCTCCAAATTCTTGAAATGGAGCAGTATATGCCAACATTTAAACCTCGAATAAAAATTCTTGCTGAATATGTTAAATTTGTAAACACCTCATTCAAATGTTTTACATATAGACAGTGTAATACTTGGCATTGGAAGAATGTACCTTTTGCAATATATCACCCGGAGACTCCCATGTAAGTCTTTCCAGCTTAAGATTATCTTGACAAAACCAGATTGTCAACAGCTCACGAGCACTTTCTTCTATGCGTCGTAAAGATGAGATAGAGCTTCGTTCTGTTTCAGTCTTTATGAGCTCCTTAATGTCAAGGATTGGCATAAATCTTTTTACTTCCTGCACATGAATAGAAAAAGAAAACTAACTATCAGTTGGGCCCTCATGTTACACACAGTCTTAATACCATCCGGTAAATTTCCGATGGATTGAAATAAGTGGAAATGCATAGGTGTTGCAGCAGCTCGTACTTCATGAGTCATAACAGAGTTCTTAAAATTAAATGATCGGATTTGATTTTCTCTACAAAACATTCTATTGTTCTCAAATAAGAACACTAAGTTGATTTCTCCAATACCACCAATAAACCAACATGCTAATAACCCAATTACCTTAGAATATATTGATATTGCATTGCTAAGTGCAGTTTTATCCACTCCACATTCTTGTCCAATTGCAGCCAACAAATTTCTTTTCCCAGAATCATCATTGGAAGAATATGAATCCATGACTTTTCTTCCAATAACCGGAAAACCATAGATCTTGTACATGTTAAATATTGAACACTAGGGCTAAAGAAAAAGCATAAACACCGCAGGGAAAGTGTAAATACTGAATAGTTACACTTAAGATGAAATATATTAAATTAGTATAAGATGTATACTTGTTGCAAAACTAGATAAATCGCAGTTAATTTATAAAAGACTAACCATCAATTGATCATTTGTAGTTTTGCTGTTTAATGAACCCAAGTCAACAGCTATATTCTTTAATAATGTGTTTAAATGAATTCTTCGGAATTTACAAACTGTAGATCTATATATAGAATATTTTAACCAACAATTTGATAGACTAATTACCATGTTAATATCTGAAAATAAAGGAATGTTTTTTTTTAAACTCTTTGACCAAATATACCTACTCGGACTAAACTATCTCACACAAAACAAAATATAAAGAGGAGTCAGATATAGAATTTCGTAAAAACGCTTTATATAGCTACCATATTTCAGTGAACTAAAGTGATTTACGAAAACCAGTAAGTCATAGTTCTCTTGTTGGCAAATCTAAACCTGTTTATTAATTTGAGAGAACCGAGCGGACATGTCGTCCGTTTCAGAAATTATTAATTAGATATTGTTTGGGACTTCTCAATGAATATTATTTCATGGCTTTGAAGTGACAAAATCTGGAGCAGATATACGTAATTGTTAAATGTAAAGGACTCATAAGTGTTTTAATATGTCATAGTAGTGACTAGTGCACCAATAAAGCTTACAATGTAAATGGCGAAACAGCTTGGATACCAAAACCTAATTAAGTGAAATTTTATAGTACAAGAAAGGAGAAGAGAATTGACACCCTACGAAAATCCCATCGCCGTCGTCTGTCACACGGCAAAGATTTTCTCCTTCTCGACCATGTCTACACGATCGCGGCGTTGATTATGATGGTGCGGAATGCTGTATTTCACACACTAACTATGAAACCGTTCTTTGTAAGTTATTTATTTCTCTCTACCTATTGCATTACACATTTATTAGGGGGATGGGTATCACAAACAAATCTCCAAAGAATTGGGTGCTAGTCGATCGAAGCAGGTGTACAGTGTAGTCGCTGAAGTTCAAGGCTTGCTCTGCCTGTTTTGTGCATTGCTAAAGGACTCTCAAAGAGCCAGATACTTTTCATTATCGACTATTAAAGTATAAAATTCTGTATCAACTTAACAACTTAATCTTTCTATATTTCATTATCCTTTAGATGTATTAATGTTTTAGATGGTTCAGTGATGAACTAGCACAGCTTGGCGCATTGAACCAACTGATTGAAATTTATGACCAACTTCGAGATAGGTGCAATGAAGGCGAAAGAGTTAGTTGGGAATCAAGATCTTAGGATTAATTAAAAATATAATTTGTCCTATTTTATACACGTTTGGTCTCTCTTATAAGTGTAAAGATTAAGAAATGAATTGATTAAAGACCGAACTAACATCATTCATACTTTGAATAATTCAATTAAAAATTGAAGAAAAACCATTCAAGAAACACTTCACAATCGAGTATAAAACCCAGAAAACAGTAGTTAGTAGTTTAATTGAAAGATTTCACATATAGAAGTAATGATGGATTCAATTAGATATTATTCTGGGAAAAATTGTGGATGGGAAAAAGGAAATTATTTTGACTACATTTATTATTCATTAATATAAAAAATAATTCAACACTTTCCTATACGTCCCATTACTAGTTTTACTAGTTAATTCGATAGTGATAAATCCAAATTTCCCATCCCTACTTTTAGTACATAAATCTAAGAATTTTTCTTCTTTTGAAATCGACGAAATTATCTTTATAAAAATAACTCAAGTCTGTATTCTCCCCGACAGTATCTCTTGGTAATTTTAAATAATTCCGATTAATATAAAAACAATCGATGTTACTCAATATATGAGTTACAAGAAACAATTTTTGATTCTAAAAAGATGTCAAGAATACAATAACGCCATTAATTGGGAATTATATTTTGAGATGGGCAATAATCTTTCTTTCCTCAGTTTGTTAGTTGTAACTGTTTTATATTCTAGAAAACTAGATGTTATAAAAGTATTTGAAACTAGAAATAAGTTATATGAAAAAATTAAAGATTGCTGATGGGATGAAATACCAAAGGTAGGTGTTCTCGTATTACAAGATGTTTAGGTTGAAAAGGGCTTTAATATTTCACCTCATTTAAATAATTCAATTTAAGATTATATTTAATTCGTTTCCTATATAAAAGCATTTATACGAAATACTCTTTTAACTAAAAAAAGGTTATGACTATAATAATAAACCATTAATTGGAAAAGATATTTGTAAGTGCTGAGAATATGTCAGCCACAGTACCTGATGTCCATTGCGTTATATTTAAGTAATATAGAACTATATGGCACCCATGGTAGATCATGGGTTTTAGCGCCATTCAAGATTAGTCCTCTCTCCCAATACCTATATAAACTTAGAAATAGTCAGTATGAGTGAGAATGTCGATGAAGTGAAGTACCTGAGATCTATGTTCTGACAGTATAGAATATTTAAATAAAATAGTTTCCATTATGTCCCCCCCCCCCCGTTTAAAGTTCACTACCTATTAGTTCAATAACTTATGCAGTATGTCTTCAATTTTATAATCCTATTTGTTTATTTGTGCATATTTTAATAAAAATACAAAATCCATCCACTACTATGTTGATTAGTTCTAATTATAGGAAAAACAATGTGTCTAAGTACTTGGTTGTTCCTAGAATCATATAATAAAAACAATATTCAAACTAGGATTAATTTATTTACCTCGAAACTAAGGCACGCAATTACGAATTCATAAAATATATCCGTATCGTCGCAAATTTTTGTGTTTGTTCTGCAGCTTGGCATTAAGCCAATAATGGGATGGTGCTACAATCCATCTCTTATTTCATTCGCCGTGTTTCTTCCTACTTCCTCTAATTTTTACTGGAATGCCTCGCCGCTTATTTTAAATTGTTTTTTTAAACATTTTATTTTATTTTATTTTATTTGCTGAAGTCTAAAAAGGTGAGTTTCTGATTTAGCAAAAGCCATAACAAAAATACATCAGGTCCCAACAACTTAAGTTGAAACTTTTGTAGTTTTAATATTGTTTTTATTATATGATTCTGAGGACAATCAAATACTTGGACGTATTTTATTTTCCCTATAATTAGAGCTAATCAACATAGTAGTGGATGGATTATGTATTCTTAAGCTGAGTTATTGAACTAATAGGTAGTGGACTCAAAAATAAATGAGTAGACGTTAACATATAATGTGACATAAAGTGCAATGCAAAATATTGTTGTATTTGTACTGATCTCATATGGAATTTAAAATTAAATATCGGGTTTGCACGGATTTTCATTCATTTACTTTTTCTAACTTCACCAAATCTCAATATCACTCGAAGATTCCGGAGCTGAATTGATCCACAGTTAAATCTTTTATTTTTTTGTTTGGGAGTTGATTATCGTTACTCCTTGATATAAGTTGATTTATTTGCTTACAGAACATTTATTAAAAATGACAGTGTCATCTAGTGTACTGTGTCAGTCAGTTCGAATGATCCTCACACAGCGAGCAATGCGTAATGTTTCTTCTGATATGGTCCGTTTTCGATCTCCTGTAATGAACAGTCAACAGGTAGACTGGATTCCGAAAGTTTTAATTTAAATTCCTCAGCTATCTGGCTAACTTTCCTAAAATTGCGGATGATACAGTAATTGCATTTAAAGGCTAAGCTTGCTCGTTATGGAGGTCGACATAATGTTACCGTGTTACCAGGAGATGGTATTGGGCCTGAAATGATAGAATATGTGCAAAAAATCTTCAATTTTGCGCAGGTAGTTTTAATTTGGTTGAATTTAAGCTTCTATATTTTACTCATATTTTTTAGGTTCCAGTAGACTTTGAGTATGTCAATTTAACATCGAAACCAGATTCTGAAGATGACATAGCTCAAGCTATTACCGCTATTAAAAGGAACGGTGTAGCGTTAAAAGTATGTTCTTATTTCTACAATACGATTTAGTGTTAAATTATGAAAAATATTTATATTTACAGGGAAACATTGAGACCAAATTTGATGATCCACAATTCAAATCTCGTAATCTGGAATTAAGAAAAGAATTAGATCTGTTTGCTAATGTTCTCCACTGCTCTACTGTCCCTACAGTTCCAAGTAGACATAGTGTAGGTGGTTTTACTTGAAGATTAATCACTGCTAAAAATCGTGACTATTTAATGGAATTTTTAAACACTGAACTTTATAGTGTAAGCATCATGCGTGAATTTTTATTTTTCAGAATATTAATATGATCATTATTCGCGAGAACACTGAGGGTGAATATTCTGGTCTTGAACATCAGACTCTTCCAGGTGTTGTCGAGAGTCTTAAGGTGAATTATAAATATCACTACACTTATCTATCCCCATCTTCTAGATTGTTTTAAACAAATATTCTAGATTGTAACACGAAATAATATTGAACGTATCTCTCGTTTTGCATTCCAATATGCTAAAAAGTATGGTCGTAAGAAAGTGACAGCTGTGCATAAAGCTAATATACAGAAGCTTGGCGACGGCTTATTTTTGAAGGTATAATTTCATTTGCCTATTATTTTAAAGTATAAATCCTTGTTTTTTCATTCTACTATTAGTTAATATAATTTCTGACGTACTGAATTGTCAGGTTTGTAAAGAGATTGCAGAAGAAGAATACCCAGAAATCAAGTTTGACTCGATGATAGTAGACAATGCTTCTATGCAGCTTGTAAGTAGTTTCTTTATAAGATTTTTCATGTCTTGAGACATGTTTTTCATGTAATAAGCCTTTTAGTAACTTTTTTAATAGTAGTACTCAGGTCTCGCGCCCCCAACAATTTGATATAATGTTAATGCCAAATCTTTATGGAAATATAATATCAAATATCGCATGCGGACTCGTAGGTGGACCTGGTTTGGTTTCAGGAATGAACATTGGATCAGAGTATGCTGTGTTCGAAACGGTAAAATTTTTTGTATTATTTCCTACTATTGTTTTAATTTTATATATTTCTTATATTTTAATGTAGGCGAAGATTATTTTAGCTGCATATTTCCAAAGTTTGCAAATGATACCATATAATTTGTTTTTATCATACCTCTGAAATTTTATATAGGGTACTCGAAACACTGGTACATCTCTAGCAGGAAGAGATGTTGCCAATCCCACAGCGTTCATCAGAGGATCGGTTGATATGTTAAGGTTAGTTCTTAAAAGATAGTGATCCATATGGTCATGTGTTTTAACCTATTCTATATCAAATAGGTATCTTGGTCTGAACGAGCATGCGAATCTCATATCGGATTCTCTATTTCGCACTTTAGTTGAAAAAAAGGTCCACACTCGGGATATTGGTGGATCAGCAAAAGTATGTTAAAATATATATATATAATTTTTTAAAATTTGACGCTTACAATAATATGTAGCATTTTGCTAATTAAGGATTTTTATCATGTTAGGGTTCGTTCTATTATCTAATTATACAAATCGCTGCAAGGCTATGAAGCTGGCTTCTTATACACTTTGTTAGAAGTGTTTTCTTTTATACTTTATTGTCTTACAAAGACCAGTCGATTTTACTCCATATACAAAAAAGTTATTTGGTTTTGATGTGTATATTGAAATACACCTCAAAACATTTGTCTTTCTTAGCAATGTTATTGTCTTTATGTAATAATAACATTTGTTAATTGATTAATATGTTTAGGGTATCGAAAATTGAATACAATTAGTAATTGATATAATGTTAATAATGAGGGTTAAATCTGCTTATATCCTAAGCATATCATTATCTTATAGAATTCCTCGAAGTTCTTGTTACACTGACATAGCGTACATTTCTATCACCTGAAGTTTTTAAGGGATTAATTACTAGCGGATCGGTTGATTTCTTTTCTTATAAAGACCAAGTAGATCATTACAAAGTTATGGGATTATACAACTAAAGAAACGTGTTAATTAAGTTAACTCATTTCGTCGTAGCATTGGCGTTTAGGATCCTTTGTTTGCAAATTTTTTTTCCGAAATTGTAATTTATTATATTAAATAATTATCATAGGCTTCGGAACTAATTACAACTATGCTGGAACTGCTCGAACAAGAGATGGAGCAGAAAAAGTGGCGCCTTAATTGAGAATTCATGCTAGTTTTCCGAACCATCGCGTGAAGTTAAGGATTCGCTTCGTTTTACTAACATGTTTTTCTTTCCTTATTTCTAATTGAGTCATTTTCTGCTGTTCGAGCTTCTACTCAGTTGTGACGCTTTATAACTGAAATAATAAACCATGTTCCAGTTTTCTGAACCCTTTGAAGGAAGTTAAGTAGTTAATGCTAGTGGTCTCCTTTCCAGTATCGAGTCATTGCACTTTCGTAGATGTTTATTTTATTGACTTCTCCTAATGTTTTATAATATGGTATGTTCTCGCCCTTACCCTTTCTTATCCAATTATTTAATTCAATGCACTAGTTATCCACGACCAAAGTATAGTTTCTTTTATTTTTTGCATTCCATGCTTTAAAAAATACTAATGATATAGCTATTAGAAAGGAATAAAGTTCTCCCTTATATGTGCAATTGCAAATTTACTTCATTTTTCTAAACATAATCACACCGTAAAGTAACTATTTTTTATTTGCAAGACTACTATAAATATAAAGACAATAAGTGAACAGGACATCATGCGATAGTGGTACGTAAGGACTAGGCACATACAAAAACCGGAAGACACCGATGACAATTCGACAGAAGATCCAAATCATAATTCTGAACATAACTTCAGCGTTCTTAGGAAGAATGCTGTTCTCTATGTGTAGTAATAACTGTATAGGAAATGTGTATCACTGAAATGTTGTATATTTTTGCACTGAGATGGTTTGGATGGAAGTTGGATAGTATCTTGCTAAACAAATTACTAGTTCGTTACATTAAAGTCTTCAGATAAAACCAATCAATTATGCCTCATAAAGTGGATAGAACGCAGTACCTCAACATTGTATATACTAAAACTAATAGAATAAGTTATTTTTTTAATTACATAATTCCACTAGAATGACAATTGCACTTACTTTGATAGTGGAGTTTAGAATTGCAAAAAAGCAACCGTATGGGAGTAACTACCTGCCTATTAGATATGCATAAGCAAAATAAAACTTGAGACCGGAGAGAAACCACGGTAGATTTGACAACGAAATATAAATTCTTGTTTAAAGACGTAATATGGCTCGCTGACTTGGTGGAGACTCAATTTCCTCTGCTTGAAATGAGCTGTTCACAAAACTAGCATTTAGTGCACCTGTACTTCCTTTCCTTGCAGAAGAGGAGATCGTGGAGCGTTTTCCTATAAAGGCATTGAAATTCATCAGGTTCTAGAGTAAATAATAAAATAACAAACAAAAATTTAATTAGGTAAAAAAAACACCGGAAACTTTTTTGACTCCAGTTGTGCTTGGTGATGGTAATTTTAGATCGGTTGGTGCAAAAGAAGGATTTGATCCGCGCAAACTGAATGTTCCAGCTTTTCTCTTTTTCTTCGATGAATTGGCCTTGTCACTCGAGGTACTGCATTGATAAAAACGTAAATTTTCCAGAAAGGAGTACGTGAAAAAGTGAGACAAACCTCGTACACATCTCAGCCTCACTTCCATCTGTTTCCAGTTCACTACCACTAGTCCCACTGTCCATCCTATAATATTTAGAAAGTTCTTACCCACATAAAAATACCTAATGGCCATAATAAAACCTTTTTCTTTCTTTATCCTTGCTCTTCTTCGATTTTGGAGTTTTCGGACCTTCAATAAAACTTGGGCCACTTTGTTTAACAACTACAGCTGATGTTTTATTATTCTGAAATCTCGGGATTTTCATTCATACTTATTCTACATTTAATAGAAACTCACTTCTACACTTTCTTTGTTTACAATAGTGGATACAGATGATCCTTTGAGAGAAGATGAAACTGTAGGTTGGGCAATTATCATATTTAATGCAGATGGAGGTTTCGAAGGAGGAAGGGGAGCTACTTGAATAAGTCTCCCTACCATAGGCTTCACCGAAACCGTTATATCTCGAGTTTGTTGAGATTTTGGCATAGAAACGTTAGGGTCGATATTAAATGACTTGACATTTTGTGTAAAAGGTTTAATAATCGGTTTGGGAGCAGCAGCTAGTGGAGTAGCTTGGCGTGGAAGCGTAGCTGGAGCATAGGTTGAATTGAGAGGAGCGATAACTGGCAGCGATGGTCTGGAAGAACTGTTTCTTATAATACAAATGCTGATTAGTTAGATAAAGCAAAGAAATGCACTTTTCAAATAATGTATCTCTTCTGTGATCCAACCAGCGGCCGTCTATTGTTTCATGGTTAACAGAATCCATCCAATTGTATGGGATTTTCACATGAGGTACCTGAGCAAATAAATACATATATGAGCATACACTATTTTAAAAAACATTCTTTGGAAATTTTTATAATAAGTCATTTGACTTTAGAAAAAAAAGCTAGCAACTAATAAATCGTACGTAATTACTGCAATTTTCTTGGGCTGGAGACATCTTTGGTGTATCGTCCGTATTGTTTAAGAATGGATTTGTACATTTAGAATAAGGATTGATGAAAAGCTGCCCGCTAGAGTCAAATTTTCTTATAGTATGAAACCCATGAATGACATCCTGAAAATAAAATAAAGATAAATAAATCATTAGCTTGCTCTAATGAATCAACAGAACTAATCCTCACAGTTATTATATAAACAAAGTAAAGCAATATAACACTGTTAGTCCAATTATTAGTAATTTGTCTAGTTGAAATTCTAAATTAACTTTGAAGACAACAATATTTTTGTTATTCGAGCAAATAATTGTACTACAAATAATATTATAAATCTACAAATTAGAATAAGGATTTAAATACCTCATCATCTTGCTCAAGCTCATCATCCTCAAGAAGAGGACGATTACCTACTCCATCATCACTACCAGCCACATCAGTATGCTGTGAAGACTCATTGTCATCATCATGAGAAGATTCTTCATTCTAAATGATAGTTTACATGTACAGATAGATAAAATAACTAAGGTAATAGGACACTAACTAGCAATATTAGCACAGAGGAATCTATTATACTCACCTTACTAAGATCATCAGTGCTGTCCTGATCTGTTCTCCCACGACTGTCACTACTGGCATCATCACCAACACCATCTATATGTTCATAGCTATACCGGCGACGAGCTTTCATTCGTTGTTCGTCTTGTTCGCTATCGTCATCGTTCTGATACATGGAATAGTACTATATAAACATCATCAATTCATCACCAATTACCTGCATTCTATGCCTCAGATCTCCAGCAGACCCCACTGAGTCCGCATCAATGTCTCGCCCTGGTATACTGTCCTCCACTGTTGAATTATTCACATCTACAAACAATGCTCCTTAAATTCCTGAGATTAACTACCATCCATTTGTACGGAGTTTTTGACTAATAATAAACCATAAATTATAGTTATATTCAACAAGCGATAAATGCTTGATTAAGTGAAAAACAGATTTATTTCTACAAGCTGAAAACAACTCGAATGATGAAAATGTGCAATGTAGTTTTGGAAGGCACGACACTGAAAAACTAAAGATAGATGAGCTATATATAACTTTACATATTGGCAACTTATTCAATAAAATACAATAACTAAGGCATGCAACATGCTCATGGATAATACTTAGACAATAATCCTCAAGTTAAACTTAAATAAATGTTGACTGACCATTACTATCTTACATACAACATTCAAAAAAACACCATCGTATGATTGGCCACTATCTCTTTACCAGTACAGAAGTGACTAGATGAAGTTTGCTCAGTGAGCGACCACTTACATAAGCATGAAAATAAATGGCGAAGTAATCGAAAACCACTATAGATAAAACGGTGCAAATAGAAAAACAGAACAATCAGTATTTAATAAATACCCGGTAGTTTTATCGAAGTGATGAATTCATCATAACAGTTCAAGAAACCGAGAACAATTATGGCCACAAGTTCACAAACGGGCTATGCTTCAAACGCATTCCATCTAGAAGTTGTTCTAGTAGTAACTGGTGGCGGGCTTTCCTCCATAATTTTTAAGTTATTTTCTTTGATCCGGATCAATCTCACTTTGTCTATCACATTCTTGCTCGTCGGAGAAGACGTTGAACATGGCATCACGTATCCCAGTTTCCCGTTACAAGACTTTTGAGGTCCAGAATGTCGAGGACGTAAAGACGGGGTAAGAGAATTGTGATTAAAGTAAGATGAAGGTTTCTGAGGCTCATGCACGTGTGAATTATGCGGGTGCAGATCACTGACATGAAACTGGAAGGGCATGAGACGCCTACCTAGCCGTAGCGGAGGATCAAAAGGAGCAGCACCAAATGGATCTCGTGAATCAATCGAAATACGGTCAATTTCATATTGGCTAGATGGACATGGAATCGTTTGAGTACTGCCTGATGCTAGAATGTAAATTGATATTTATAACATTGACAACAATTGTTATTGAGTACTTTACATAATTATACTCTTATAATTACTCAATAATATGCAAGACTAAAATAAATATCCTAATTTCGGCGATTACCTTCCCAACTAACGGTATTCCGTCGTAATTCATCGAAGCATTGCCCAAAATGATTATCATCCATATTGGACCCACTGCCGAAAGGAGCAGCCAGAAAAGGATTCCACGAACCATGCTCACCAGAGGATTTCTAGACATGGTTACAGATAGATCAGAACATTAAAATTAATTTATAGTGGTACCTCAGTTAGATCCTCAGAAATTTTCTTGGAATCATATAGATTAGAGCTTGACACTGATACTACTTGTGGTGAAACTACTGCAGTTTGACTATAAGGCCTAAAATTTAAACCTCAGGAAGTCACGAATTTATAAATAAACAATCTATTAACACTTACTTAAAAGCACTTTTAATTATCTGCGATGTGTCACTTGCATTTTTCCTATGCATTTGAACAACAACAGTTGATGGCAAAGATATGACAGAACGAGCAGGAATCTCAGTTGCTTAATAAAAAATACTTTTAGAAAATGTGCCCATGAAATAAAATAAATAAATAACCTACCATTTCTTGGAATTATGTGTGAAAATGTACATAATTAAGAGACATTAATCAAAAAAATGATGGAAAAGTTAAAGAAAAATCTACTAGGTTTTCTGGTAAACAACAGATTTTTAAGACCAAACATCCTAAACCAACCCGTTGCTTTAAACATTATATGGTCTAACGTATTTTGATTGCCTTGTTTGAGCGCAGAAGCTTCTGTTTGAGCACGATCACGTGGCAGTGCGTCTTCTAAGGATAAAATATTATGGCAGACTCAAAAAAAGGTATAGTAAAGAATAAATCGCGATTAATATAAGTCTAACCCAAATCTGTAAAACCAAGATCACTGGGCTTCATAAGTGGACATGAAAGTGGAGGCTCATCCATAGATGCAGTACAATCTTTTAGATTATCTAAAATAAAATTCGAAATACGGAACAACCGTGCCACTTCCTATATACATATAGTTTTAATTTATATCATAATCATGCAAGAAAAGCAGCATATATATATAAACCAGACTGAGAACCATACCATTTGGTATCCTTCCAAATCCTGGAATTTCAGGTTCTGAAGTACTATTCAAAGATCGCATATGAGATTGTCCTGATGATACCTAAAATGCACAAATTCAACACTACAAAGCTAATAAACTGTTTTAGAACTAAAAACGTGAAAATCTATAAGCACATGGATTAATACTTACCTTAGAACTTGGACTTGGTGGAATAATGGGTAAAATAGGTACGCTGGTATTTGGCTTTGGACGTAGTCGAGGATTTACAGACGTCGTTTGTGGGTCACAAGTTGTTGTACTTGTCATATCAGACAAAGAGACAATTGGTGATTCTAAAAAGATAAGACTGTTACCACGAAAAGTAACATAATGTAGAAAAATTAGAACCTTTAGCGGATTCTGCAACTAAATCAAAAGTAGCAGGTCCCTGATCTACTTGAGATTCTTCCTCATCGTTGGCCTGATAAATCGATAACCGACCTCCTGATCGAAGAGATTGTATCGCCAAAGAGAGAGAAGGCTTGCGAGAATTCTACAATTATTAGATAAAAATAAATAAATCTCAATGTAACTTCGAGTCATTTTTCTGAAACAATATTTAACTTCAGTGAAACATAAATCCTACTATTACTTCTACCACCACTACTTGAATTATAAATAAACACTACAACTGTTACTAATAATAGCAATAATAAATTATGTAAATGGTATATTTCTAAAACAAGTCTCAGACCAAGAAAATACTCATCGAATGATAGTAAAAACATTTCTTGTTTGCCATATTCTTGTTACATCTCGTTGACTGTATTGATAAGTGCCACTGGTCACACTAGTGAAAACATTATATTGGGTACCATTAGGTACAAATGGAAAATTGAAAAGGGTTCCTTTCGAAAGTTTTAACATATTTCATGTACATTTACGAAAAAACTATTTTCACAAAACTTCTTTGTGAGAGGAAGAAAAGATTTCAAATTTATATAGGTCTTTTTTGAAGCTCAACGAAAAATTTTACATCAAAAAAAGTTTATGCAGGGTGGCACAGAGCTTTGCACTGAATGAAAACTATTAATTTAATCACTCTTCAAAAGGGCAGAACTCATAGTTAGTCGTTTTTATTTTAGTATAGGATAATAGATCTGAATGACATTTCTTAATAAAGAAGTGAAAACATTCTCATATAAATCATAAGAGAAATAGTACAAACTAACAAATTTTCTAAAAATTGAAATTTTACTATCTAGCCATATTTTGGTTAAATAAACTTCAAATATGCTTTGCAATTATTTATGTAAATAAATATTTAACTCACAAATACATTATGGACTGGACATGGCTTATCAACGGCTTGGAAGGACAAGGCAGCGCAGTGATAAATAGATGGACGTCGATCTATATCCGCATCCAAAAGACACTCTAAGAAAAATGGTCTAAGCGAGAAAATTTTTTAATACTCAAATAATTCACTTACTTATTATAGCCTTTATTGAGTCGGGATAATGCGGATGAGAAGGAAAAGTGAAAGTGCCATTTTGGATGGCCATAGCCGATTCGCCGAAAGGCAGAGAAAAGTAGCAAAGCTTAAACAACATAATGCCCATCGCCCAGATGTCTGCCTTTGTACCTACAGAAAACCCACAATTATGCAACTTTAATATATATTATAAATTAATTTGCTAACCAATAGGCTTTCCTCCGTACACATCGATCATCTCAGGGGCCCGATAACTTAAGGTCGTATATTTATCAATCTCTTCCTGGATTAAATGGACAGGATAGTTATCACTAGATAAAACCTAAAGATAAGACTAATTACAAAGTAATACCTTTAGAGTATACATTGCTGAAAACCTTATCAAAATAACCTTTGTTGTTGCGCTTCCAAAATCGCATAAAACGTATATAGGAGGACCAGCTCGATTCCGTTCATCAATCAATATATTCTCAACCTAAAAAATCCTCTAAAATCCCTATAAATAAAATAGCTCGCCTTCCCACTTTAAATTACCTTTAAGTCCCTATGAATTACAGGGGTTTGGGAATGGTGTAATCTTGCTACTGCCTCACACATATCACAAAATATCGAAAGGATTTCATTGGTAGTTAAGCCACGTCCTAACGCCAGACGATCATTCATTAACTGCAGAACACTTGCTAAAATGTAAAGACAATGATTTTTCGTTTTAGCTTAAAATTTAATTCATACACTAGAGAAAGCTTGAATAAATCATAATTTCTAAATTGGTAGTGAACTCACTTTTATAGTAAGCTGTAAGAAGCATATAGTCGTAAATACCAGTTTTATTTTTTCCCAAATAGTGATCAGCATAGCAAACAATGTTCTTATGTCCCTTGAGGCTATTCTAGAATAATAAGCTAATCTAGTCTTCAACAATCCAAACATCTCAACACTTCATTTGAATTATATAATATTACCAGATAGTAAAAATCCTACGGTCTAAATAATTTTGATCACTAAAAAATGTCTTTATGAATGTGGAAACAACTTTTATCAAGCGTACATTGTTTACGTATGTGTATAATTATTTGAATAAGAAACAACAGTGAGTAAACAAACCACTATTTGATACTCCCGTCTACATGCATCGACCTGCTTGCTGTCCTCGTTAATGAACTGTCTTTTAAGTGCATATTGTCGATTTTGTTTATCGGTAACAAGATATACGATGGCAAAGCCTCCTTATTAAAAAAAAATCTCATTAAATGTTCGAAATACTAAATATTAAGTTATATAAGATATATAAGATATTACCTTCAGCAAGTTTTCTGTCTATAGTAACAGATGTCTTTCCTAATTTGAGCACAGTTCCACGCCCGTCTTTATCGATGACATCTTTTTTCTCTCTTTTCTCTTTACCTCCGCTGTCACCACTGGGTAAAGGTTGGGGCTTCGATGACGAGTTACCGGCAAAGAAACCCAGAGGCATAGTGCCTGTAAACAGATCAAAAATATATAAAACATTTTGAATAACCAAAAATACTTGTTCCAATTAATCCTTATATATATATATTTGAATCAGCATAAAATAGAATGTTTTAATTCCAAACTAGCATAAAATCTGTTATAGTTGTCCTTAAAATAATTTGATGGCAAAATATCCTTTTTCAAAATTATAAGCCTAATTTCCAAGTTTCCAAAGCTATACCCAGTAAAATTTATTGTTCAATCTAACTAATAATAATACCAGAATGGTAATGCACTTGTTGCCTTAATTGGTCAATATAAAAAGAATCATCAAAAAATCTAGCCTGATACCTGTTATATACATTTAACTAAAAAACAAACATGCATTACTGATTATATTCTAAAGATAATTTCTCTCTACATCATCATCAGTGCTTTATATCACCATGTCAGAAATAAGCAATACATTCTACAGTTGATTTCTAACCCATTTATCTCCTTTCAAATTACATTATATTTATCTTAGTTTTATAGGATTACCAGCATCCAAATATTTCGCTACTTCCTTTCATCATTTTCACCATGAATTTTTAGAAAGGTTGAAAAGCAGACTACAAGAATGGTAGAAAAATAAACATGTCACGCAACAGCCAATAAAATCAGCTGAGTTTGCACTATTAAATTCTCACTTACTGCAAGGGACCGCACTGAAAAATGGGTGGAGCATCAGTGCTAAAACATTTTTGCAATCTTTATACGATACCATTATCTTTAGAACAACGAAAAATTGTTTAGTAGCAGAGATTATAACACGAAATTATATTCCACTTCATTTCCCCATCACAAATATTTCGTGATGTCCGAACAAAACAATAAGGTGGAATTATGATTTTTTTTGTCTGCTTAATTGATTATCTAAATCCACAACCAGGTATGTTGGGCTCGACCAGTTCATATCCCTCACAGTTTTCTTACCCAACTGTCTAGCAACTAGTTTTTCATACTTGTATAAACCTGGAAGCGTAACCATATAATCCGCTCAATTGGTTCCACTTGAGATTACCTTTTTCCATTTCGTGGCGAACAAAAATTCCAAGACTTGATGTGCTACGGTTTTTGGCTAGACGCTGCAGCTGCAGCACAGCGCTAATTAGATCAGCTAGAATGGATCTTATGGGAGCACAAGATAAATAGTTAAAAGAAACAATGTCTTACAGATAGTACAGATGTTAGGAATGATAATTCGTTTGTTTGTCGCTTCACGTCCATAGATATAACTTTCAACGAGAATCTCTTCTTTTGTCTGAATAAATACACATAGAAAATATGAATTTTAAAGGTGTACTGAAGTGGTATTTAGCAGCAGAACATGGTGGAAATATTACAACAGTTTACGACGAAAAAAAGCAAGTAAATTTACAGCTATCATTTCTTGAAGCTGGTCGGTAATAAGTTGCTCTGCTTGATCACAAAGTGCCTTTAAATTTGGTGATCGCCGTGCTAGATTCCTAACTTCAGCTTGCGAAATTCTGTTGCTGCAGTGTGACAGAGGACAATTTGGAATGTCTTCTGTAAGTGTCTGTCATTTGTTAGTTGTCTTTTTTTCGTTTTGCTGAGACAAATTGCGCCTCTGAAAGGATTGCCTCTAATTTATCATTTAATGTAAGTCATCCTTTCTTTAGTTTTGTTATAAAATTTACGATGCAGGAACTGACTTCAGAAATACGTAACATATAAAAGGATTAAAGTGCAAGCTAAATTACCAAAGATACAATGCGATAATTACAATAAAGAGTTAAGCAAAACTTTTTAGCACATGTTTAAAACTATTAGTATTGTTTGTGAAAAGAATTGTTAGAGATATTTATCAGCTTAATAAAACTACTGCTATGTGAAACTTCAGTTTTATTTTAAATGACAGACGTAACTATCATATTGCCAAAATTACGTCAAATAATAGTTTATAATTCCTGGATCAGTGTTTCAGTGTGGTATAGACAATTACCAGTCACCTTATTCAAAAACTCAAGAATATAATTTTAGATAAAGCCTATTTTTGGCAAATATATTGAATAAAAACTATACTCATTCTTTAAAAGTTATGTGAATCATGGATAAAAGAATTTTTAAACTTCAGAAGTGAAGCTTAATAGGGTTATAAGTGGTGAGAGAAAAATTAGTTCATAGCTCTGGCCTCAGTACTTTTATCAATGTTCTATAGAAGATCAAACTAGTAAGAAACTAATTGTAAAGTCAGAATTCAATCAACATTATATTGCGCGTTCTTATGGTAGTTAATGTTGAACACCGTAAAAAAAGCTAATCAATATTACCTCTCATAGAATTTGAATATTAACGAAGAAGGAATATCAATCAAACCTACTCAGTGTAACATCATGTTCAATTTTCTCTGAGAGACAGTCAAAACAAATCCGATGACGGCAGTTATTCAAATATATTCGAGCAACGTTAACACAAGGAAATGGACCGCGTCGAGCGTCGCATCTAAGATAATTTATAACTATTGTAAAATCATGTTTTTAACTAATTATACTTATACCTTAATCTTTCTTCCAAGTCTAGTACTGACAGGGAATGTGAACCAAATGCAATTGGTGTTGATCCTCTAATATCCATTCCTGTAATCAGAAGAATAAAACGTCAGTTTCCAGAAATATTAATTCAATATACGTTTGTTAAAAACTATAAGAAAAACATGAGAAATAAAGCACCAAAGACGAGAATCGCCATCGAACTAACCAGCCATTTCATCCACAATGACATCTGTCGAACGCATACTTGTACATAGAGTAGCTGGACACAGAATTCCTATATAGTGAGTGAGTAGAATAAAGGAAAGTTGACACTTTAAAGGCTAAAAAATACCATGAGGTACCAAGAAAATAAATATATGAACACGCCTGTGCACTGGACGAGGCACTGTGTGCAGAACGAGTGCTTACAATTCAATTCCTAGAACGACTACGTCAGTGCACAATATCGTTAGGTTTCTGTAAAGAAACGTGCGAAATATCTACTGACTGATTTGGAATGATTAGTAGATGAAAGAGGAGAAAATGTTTCGGTCTTGCACTACTTTAAGCTAAC
This sequence comes from Heterorhabditis indica, assembly GCA_020740425.3. NCBI lineage: Eukaryota > Metazoa > Nematoda > Chromadorea > Rhabditida > Heterorhabditidae > Heterorhabditis > Heterorhabditis indica. The sequence goes on along the minus strand of JAJAVP010000269.1, from coordinate 32,067 downwards.
TATGACTCTAGTGCACAGGTGACATGTAATAACGAGAACGATCAGTACTGCATTATTTTAAATCCGTTCACACATAGATTTGTTCGTTTATTCGTGTGCACTCTTTGGCTTTTGAAATTTAGTTTATTTCCATGTTTGTTCCTTAAGTGATGTATTAACATTACCTGCGTATCATTTTCTGATTTTTCCTCCATGCATATTCCACACCGCATCTTTGCAGTGAAGCGATTTGAATGAAACTAGACGTTACAAAGTGCTAACACTTAAATGATAAGTAAAATTATTATTATTATCAATCACAACACATGAAAGATGAGGCTCCTAACGTAGGAACCATTATTTAAACTATGATACAAAGTTTCTGTGAGAAAACCACTATAAAAAATGTCATAACGCTAACTATTCGTAAGCATTATTTCTTAAAAGATCCAATTCATCATAATTCAAAATAATAACAATAGATTCCTGAGTTAGTAATTTAGGCATATGATGCTTTGATTATATTTATCTAGATACTACAATAATGCCGTTTAAATTTTGAAAAAATTACCAATATCTAAGAGAAAACATATAATCAATTGATTTAGAAAGCTTCACCACTTAGTCCGATTTTAATGAACTATGGTGCTAAACACCGAATGTCAATTTACATTCTAGAAACAAAAATATTTTGATAACGAAAACAACTGAAACATTATTCATTTAATGCAGAATGAATTCCTGAATTTAACCTAACCTCACAATGATTCGGTTTAATCGATGGATATGACAATGATTAAGTAGATAAAAATGAACATGATGTAACTGGCAGCAATCGTTACAAGGGCAAGTCTTTTTCGTGCACCCAAATTAGTGGTGATAATATTTTGTTGAATCGGAACCTGGAGATATGAAAGCGATGGGAGGATTTCTATGAAAGATACGTTGTAATGAAAATAATCTGCTTGATTAAGTCCATAATTAAAAAGGTCTCTATGGCCTGCCAATGGTGCAATAAATATACCTCTCCGGGATACGCCGTAACCAATTGGGAAGTGGGTCGAGTATTTACACGATATCGTCCAAAGGCTTTCTCCGCCAGTTTCTCGATGGCGACTACTGCGCGGTTGCTTGGTGTTCGAGCAAAAAATACGTTAATATATTTGGTAAATACTGTAAGCTTGGTATATTAGTACAGAACTAGAAGTACGAATTGCTGTGATAATACTGTACCGTTTAAAACAGCAACTTCCCAACTATAAGGCCTAGAAGTAGTCGTTTCCATATTCTGCTTTTTTTCTACAGCGATCAATATAAAATACGTAATTTTATCTATTTCTTATATTTACCTTTCCGACATTGTTTGCATACTGCGATGTTACTTACAATTAATTTAAAAATTCCTAGACTGAACATCATCTGCACATTAACTAATTATGCATAATATTTGTTTTATTAGGACCAGATGTATGACTGAGATTTTCATTATATTAGTAATATTAAAATTTGTCAGTTATTTTTGATTATTTTTATGATTGCCCAATTATGGATGATGGAGAATTGAAACCAACAAATATGCGGAAAACTGTATCATGGGAAATGGTATCTAATTTCCAATAGATAAAGAGCAAGTTATTTTAAAAGAACGATAATACATATTTGTCCTATCTGAGAACGAGGAATTGCTGTACAATATATGCCAAACAAATTATTGTTAGACTGTTCTGGAGAGCTAAAGTGCAATCGTTTTAATTTAGTATGCCAATTAAAACGCCAACTTTAAATTATCTACTGTTTATATCAACGATTGTACTAAACAGCAAAAAACTAACTTTTGGTAACAACTTGTACAGGCGCTCTTCGTTGCTGATCTATTTCTACCATAAGAGTATATCGTACTCTACGAGCTGGTAAAGTTAAATCGACGATCAAGAGGAATATTGTATGAACAAAGGTTCCACTTAACCACAAATCCATCAAAGTTGCACTGGCATATGGTCGAAAACTTGTTAGCTGTATTAAATATCTCAATAAAAAATACAAACATGTAATAATAAAACACCTGAATAGTTTCATTTAAATAACTTTTTAAATTTAATAATAAGTTCATTAGTAAATATGAAAGAAATGCCAATTTTGGCTTACTTCTCACCATTACGAGGATAGATACAAGTGCCGTTAGTGAGACAAGCACTTGAATCTTTCGTCTCTTCCACTGAGCGAAGAAAACGAGAGAGACAATTAAAACAGAAGGAATAAAGATAGACAGAAGAGATGAGTGCCACTCGGAAGAAAATGAAAACTTCAAGGATGACGATGGAAATGCAGCTAAAACCTTTGTAATATCTTCTAACGAAAGCAGGAAAAAAAATTCAAGTAATCATATAAATTAATTGCACTGACCAATTTTAGCCCCAACTGTCGCTGAGTGAAGCTCAGGTCGAAAGTCACGAAAAATTGATAAAGTAATTACTTCTTCTGAAACAGCAAAAGAAATTCGACACGCAGTTATTTAATGTACCAATAATTTATTATTTTTCATATTAGTTATGTTTCAGTTACTAGCATCATTTGTTTAGTGAAAGTAACCTCCAGTATTCTCAATTGACAATTCACAGTTGAAGGTTTCAAATGGATACTTCCAGGCAAGTGCGCTGCACGGCATAGCATCTTTTATTCTGTAATATTACATTGTGCTATTTAAAAATTAATAGAAGGAATAGATTTTATTTAGCAAAAAACAGTTATACGTAATTTTTCACAGTCAATCTTGGTAACCTGTGGTAAAGTGAGATAACTCCCGAGGAAGGTGATAGCAGAATAGACACTGTATGGGGAGCAGGCGAAGTGCGAACCCGAGGCAGCCAGGGAGGAAATTCCGTCGGTAGTTCCATGCGGTCAAACAATTCCCGCAACAGTAATCGATCGTCAATCCATGAAAACACTACCACGGCCTCTACTAAAAGTGAACGCTGAAATATAATATTGTTAATTAATATGAATAATGCACTAGATTTTGCCAGTGTCATAAGTGTGTGTAATTTTTCTTACAGTCTTAATATTGGTAGCTATTAAGTGTATTTCGATGGCAATGTTGAAATAAGTCCCGTTCACTCCTGACACGAAATTTTCGGGAGCAGTGGGGCGTACAGAGTCGAAATAATACTTGAACTTGCGAGAGAGCTCATTGCGTTCATTCAGGGTCAGACTTGAAATTCGGAGTAAGCTAATCGAACATTTGTTATTGAACTTAATACAGTGAAGTGAAAATTAATATAGAACTTACCCGGCAGCTACTGTGAATATAGGAAGGAGATAAATAATCCTCATGGTCGAATATCATGACGTAGTTCTATTTAAAATACGAAGCATCTTAAAGAGTTTGTATGAATTAAATTTGAAAAATTAGTAGTGATTAATCAATATTAACCATACGCAATGAATTTAGAGTGAGTAGAAGCAATTAAAGCAATATTATATTCTCTCTAAATGTTTTTTTGAATTATAGTTTAAAAGTGTATGTTACAAATAGTCCAACAACTCATGATTCCTGTCTCTTTTTGGTTCTTAACAATTTAAGCTTAGGGATTGTATACATTTAATCTTAAAGACATTAACGTATTCTTATATTGCTAAATAAAGAAATTTCAGTTACTTTGAGTACCAGGCGCTAAAAACACCATGTTGTTAGGAGTCGTGCATGCAGCGTTACCCCAACATATTCGCATCTTCATGGATAGCTTTCAGAGAACACCATAAATCAACAGAATAACGTTTATTTTAGATATTCACAAGCAACTAATTCTAAATGTTGATTTTTCATCTCCTAGCTCAGAACTTTCTTTCTGAACTTGATCCGAATGGAAAAGTATAGTATGGCTGTTTCGGTGACAGAAAACTGAATATTATTGCGTATTAGCAAACATTAAATTTCTTATTTTTATTTTTAAAATAATAGTACGTGAAAAACTAAATAAGTACTTAATACATTCTTTTTATCTCTGTTCTAAATAGCTAAGCTTTTAGAAAAAAATAGAGGCTGAAAATAATTTTGATATATATACCATAAAATTAATTGGCTTCTAGTTCTATTAGTGAAGGATCATTGATAGAAAGGAAAATGAGGAAGAAAACGGAGGTGGTGTAAATACGCATACAATAGAAGGAGTGACAAAAATGACCGCGCTCAATTGACTATGGGAGAATCAGCATTAGAGGAAAACTTGAGACCAAAAAGCTATTGATTCTATGAGAGTATGATACTCTTTCTAGTCCAGATGATAGATACTTTTTTGAAGAGAATAGTCCATTTGGAAAAACGCATAGATGCCTAAACAGTCTGGACTGGTAAGCCTTATAACAAAACAACAAAAGTCGCTGAATCATAGTTGAACTGTTTTAGACTTTATTTCGATGGGAAATTAATGTCAAACTCAGGTCACCCAGTTTATTGGCTAAAAGTGTAGCTATTTAAATTTGTGGTGGAGTGACCGATGATGCACCATTCCTTTGCAAACTACGCCTAATCCCCTAGATAATCCTCTATATCGTGAAAAGAAAAAGAGATCCATTACTAATAGATGTCATTCTGGCTTGTTAGGAATTTAATTATCTTGACGTATTACTGTGGTCAATTAAAAGTTAATAAGAAGAAAAGAGGTTTATGAAATAAAGAATAAGGATGATAGAGAGAAAGTCAGTCTAGGTGTGATTTTCTGTAGAACTAAAATTAATTTAATAATCCGTAGAAATTATTATAGTGGCTTCGTAACATTTCGAAGACATCGTGCAATTCTTTAGCAGGTTTTTAAGGGAAATGTACCAATTGTAGCGTGAATTAACTTTGGAAAGCAGTATAAACGACTTCCAGTATAGTTTTTACAGTGTAAATCGGGAATTTATTAAATAGCTCTTAATGTAAACAAGAGCCAGAATGTATATATTTGAAGAAGTGAAGAGCGAAACACTAAAAGGCAATGAAAAAATGAGACAAGTCATATCGAGCGTCGCTGTTTCGTCATTCATGACCATGGCAGCAAACTGGTAAATGGTCGAATCTACGCCTAGATGTGGAGATGAATTTAGTACAGTACAGGTTTTTTATTTTACTTAAATGTAGAAGTACATTTGTTCATATCAAAAATAGCCGACAACTTATTTTAAAATAGTTGTATTTGAGAAGCTGTGTCGCCAAAATGTTCTCTCGAGGGAAGCATTTGAGGATTGAAATCTATCATCGAGTTGTCGTTTTGAAAGACTCCACAAAAACAATGAGCAATATTTCTTTTTGTCAGAATTTTTTTACACTACCGCTATTTTTATGTAGTTATTTTATGAAGGTGATATTATTTTGAGCCAGTTTCAAATATCTATTGCTGATGAAGGGAAACAATTTCGTAAAGTCGAAGTAGTCAAACTTTGTGAAATTATTCAAATCTAATAATATATTACTATATAAGCAAATTAAACAGGTTGTTAAAAGTTTATAGTGACGAGATAAGAGCTTAGGGTCATGCTCTTGCATATTTAGAGAGCAATGACCCGAAGACAAAAATGTGGATATGGTATGTAGTGACGCTCAATTTGTAGAATCGCCAAGTCGGGCGTGATTCGAGTCAAATCCAACCAAATTATAACTAAAAACAGGAATAGAAAAGTGGCAAACAAGCAATGAGGGAAGTACTGTTTAGCTAGAGAGTAAGTTAAAAGAGGGATGTGGTCGGAAAAGATGCGAAATAGCACAAAGGGAAAGAGGGTAGAAATTACTCCACTATAGGTAATGGCAGCGTCAAATGGAGGGTAGAAATGTTTCTAATGTGCGGAGAACAGGTAAGAAGACTACTCAAGATACAAATTATTGATCAAGAGATGATTGAGGTAATTGATGATAGAATGAACAATGTTAATTGATAAAACAAAAATAGAACAGAAGCATGAAGAAAATCTATTAAAACCTACGATCTATTCTTCGATTAGTTAAAACTAGTTTTTTGAGCTCATCTCTAGATTGCCGCTGTAAAATCTTTGAGTCGCATTCATTGTAGCCAAAGGCATTCTGTACACGTTCATATTCGTTGTTTGCTTAAAGTTTTGCCTCCTTTCTGATCTATAGTTCTCTTTGATAGTTCATATTAACACCACCAAGCTAAAACGAACATTGCTGGCAATTTTTTTTGTCTCTAATTCCACATCCTAAAATCAAATCATTATTTTTTATAGGCTTAAAGATTTATAGCAAATCATTTATAGTTTATGTAGATGCAGAACAGTTATATTAAGGGTGTTTTTGAGTACATTGTATAAAAAACTATTAATGACCGATTAAGTTATAAGAGAGGAACAGTTTCTTGTCGTTAAATCTTACTTTATCTATTTACTTTTGTTCTTGTTGCGTGATAAGTTCATTCGACTCCCTGCTGTGATAATTACGTCACAAGGCTAGTTGTTGCCAATAACTTGATTTTTCTAAATCTGAGCTCTCCGTATTTCGCAATACTTAGTACCAGCTGAGTGTTTAACGAAGTAGGAGAATTATTTAGTCAACATGAAATAGCGACCTAAATTATTTATTGGCGTTTACAATTGATTGTTGGTTTACGATCATTGTTATTTCTAAATTTAAATACTAACCATTGTTAGTACTTTGTTCTTCGTTTTCTGTTTTGGAATTGTTGATTAAACAGTTTTGTGGTGAGCAACAATGTATTCAAATCGCATTAATCGTCCACTGTCAGCTGCGAGGGGGGGCGGCCTTCAGCCTCCGCCTCATGAGTTATTGAGACCACTACTTATACTGGGATGCTTTCACAATCTCGAATTCAACAGCTTGTCTCTTTCACTCTCTTTCACTCTATAAAATTACCACTTCTTTAACCATTAATAAATTAAAATTATCCTATATAGTTTATCTTCATGTATAATATTATTGACTGAGAGGGTTTCTTTCGATTTTTTGATCACATACAACCGAAAATGTGGTCTCTTGGAAATTCGATTATATCATCTCATATGGGTCGCCACCACATGCATGTGCCGTCTTACTCCCGCTAACAATCTTAAGCCAACAGATTTTTCTTACATCTGTCATTGATGGATATAAGGTCTAAAGCTTAACTTATCCACATCCCATAAAATTTAACCATAGCCAGTTGTGTATGAATTCACTAATGGACTAGTCGCTCGACTATTTTTAGCAGAATATTGTTTTATTATTTAGCAAAAGTATATTTGTATATACATTACATACACCATCATAAACCATTGGGTTGTGTGTAAACTACTATATACCCCACTTTTTCTTTCGCATTAACTATTTCTTCTATATTTTATGGTTATCCAGTCTTCGCATTCTCTATGGCTCTTTTTATACCATAGACCGCCTTCCAGATGCACTTCCTGAGGGGATTCCACTCCGATCAAATTGCATAATGGCTTTCTCAACAATTATTTCAGCTTTCATCCTATAACTGATAGTTCCAACCCCTTTTAATTTTGCCTCACTTTCATTCGTTACATACAATTACGCTCTCAATTCTTCAGATCCACTTACCATAATGACGACGTATAATCACAGTTCTTCATATAACCGAACATATGAGAAGAAAGTTATTGAGGAAACACCTCGAATCAGAATTAGTTCTCATAGCCCCTTTGCGACGCACCACGTGATTCCTGTGAGTATTTGCAGTTATTTACCTATAAATATACATATTTTTTTTAATGCTATATTTACTTGTGAACTGTAGATTTATTACAGATCAACTCAAGTACTCTACATAATATTTTTATTTTATCCAAGCATGTGCTAACTTTAGTGTATATATTTTTGATCATCAACATCATCTCCTTCCCCTCGATCAGCTGTTGTTCTTATCTGCGTATTCGTCTTATGAAATACATCAGTAGTGAATTGTACCACAACTGTGAATAAAAAATAGAATGCCATTAAGTGCAAGGTCGTAGGTGTATTATTGACTACACGAAGGTTGTCACTACGTATGATGTGTAACTCTGTTTCAGCCGTCATTCTCCTCTTTTCCTTCTTCCTACTCGTTTGGAGGCAATATCGGATCGGTACATACAACCGATGATTCATTCACAGCCACACTTGACCTCAGCCAGTTTAAGCCAGAAGATCTAAAAGTACTGAAGTCTATCATATGATGGCTTTATGAAAAAGAAGTTGAAGTTTTAATTATATGAATACATTACTAGTTCATAATGGTTTTGCGCAGGTTTCGGTAATTGGACAGTATATCGTAATCGAGGGGAAGCATGGAGAAAAAGCGGACGAGCTTGGACTTATAGAGAGACATTTTATCAGGTCAGAATATATGAAACTAATAAGCAGTGAGAAGTAATGCTTTACTACATTTGATCACTGTGTACCATAAATATAATGTGCTTTACGAAAACAGTCGATTAGGAAATAAAGTAATATTTTATATGTTAAACTATATATTCACATGTATTGCTGCAAAAAATATCCATTTATTATATTGATGATATCTTAATAATACAATATCAACTAAATATTTGGTAATGAGTAAATTTGGAATTGAATGATTTCCTTTAGAAAGTTCGCTTTGCCCAAAAATATACAACCAGAAGATGTGACTAGCAATTTAACAAGTGAGGGAACTCTCACAGTACAAGCTTTGCCCCCTAAGCCTAAGGTAAACTATTTCTGGTTTTTCTTTACTTTAGTCACATGTTTTCCTTTTCTTCTTTTACTTATTTTCTCGATGATTTATTTAGGATTCATCACCTGCTCGTTCAATTCCAATCAAGATTGTCAGCCCTTCCCTCTCGTCACAGACCAGTCCTGCAAATAAGGAAGAAAAGGGAGAGGAGAAAGAAGCAGTGAAGACAGTTCAGTGAATCACATCAAAATAATTCTGATAACATTTTTATGATTCAAAAGCTCTTTTTTCGTAAGCGAATAAATGTATTTATTTAGCATAGTTGTAGCAGAGATATTTACAAGTACATTTTAAAATAAACAAATGCGATAGTGTGAGTGGAACTTGAGAGCGGAGTGAAATCATGTAGATGTGATTATTGATTTACATTCTCTTTGCCGAAACGGTATTTTGGCAAGTGTATTGTGGGTAAAGCATAGAATATTTTGGTCTATCGCTGAGGTGTGTCTCTAATACACGTGAATCAGAGGATCAATACGGGCTACTAGGCGCCTATTCAAAGGCGTCGAGTGTAGGCATTCGCCACATTCTTCTCTCGCCTTCCTATTCAGCTTGCTTCCGTCTACAGCCATTCTCGTCCACTGAATTCCCATGCAAATTACTTGGTCCTGATTCATGTTTTTTCTGCTATTTTTATCCAATTTTCTCTACCAACTTATTAATTTCTTATGTTGAAAATTTTTCGCTAATCATTTAGCCATATTTATAAGTCAGACTTTTATGATAAGAACAAATGTCTGTCTTGACTCTCTTAATATGCAAGAAATCGATAATTATTGTTCATTTTTCTGAACTCAATACGTTGTGAAATAGCCATAATGCAACTGGCAGGTACTATATATTTGAACAACGTATAACTCAAATAAAACAATTCATAGAAACATGGTCAGAATATTAAAGATGCGAATTAATTTCATCTAATAGAATTGGAAAATTAGCATGGAAATAGGATAAAAGACAAATAGACGAATAGATGGAAGAAATAAGAGAACTGATAAGTACTCATACGCAACTGATGCGTTTCCAATTACGGATTCCCAAAGCATTGTCGTGATCTGGTTTTCATGTGGGGCGATGCGATTATCTTTCCAGTTGTAATTTTGAAGTCTCGCAAATCTTATCAATGCTGATTTCCTTTTTCTGTTTACTTAAATACGCTTACTTTCTAACGAACTTTTGAATTAAGAACCACACAATGTCATTTATAGCCTCTTGACTCATTCGTTCTTTGGTGTAAATCTTCGCTTTTTATAGTCTAGTCATGTATGTTTTTCTGATTCATCTACCATCTAGTAAAGGAATGCTACACATAAGTAACAAAACGTCGTGTTATTTGAGAGTTTATTTATCTTATTTATCGAGATAACCATTATCTTAAAAAACATGAATAAATTATATTCACCTTAAATTAACTTGATGTTTATTTAGTTAGGTAGTTTAGTAATTTTGCTTTTTGATGACCATTAAATAATTGTTTTTACATTCACTTGTATATATTAATAGTTTCTTATTGAGTAAATTTTCATTGATATTATAGATGCTTTGTCTAGTATATATTATAGGCATGGAATGGTGAACACCGTATGTGCAGGACTTCTGCTGTCAGTTGCTATAACCTCAGCTTTAGCTTGTCCTTTCTTCATTAATACTAGGAGAGGACTGTTCTCTTTTCACTGGGCCATAGTTAACTACTTAGTATCAGGATGTGGTAAGAATTTTATATAAAAATAACATTGTGTGAATATATGAATTTTGATAACGAATGAATTTATCCCAATAGCAGATTTCTCTGGCTCTTCCTTTATAAATTCGACATCACTTCTCCTTCCACTAGCCACTCTCATTATGCTTGTTGAGCACAGCATCACCATGAATAAGCCAGGTTATTGCTTATTTCATTTTAAATTCCAATTGAAGGAAATATGTAACTTACAGAGCAGACATTGTCGATTACTGAGCAGCTGCTGATTTCTATTATACTGATCGCTGTCAATATCTCATGCTTCATCTATGGGCAACTAGTACACATGGAACTGTCTTTATGTCTCTTTATTTCCTTAATTTATATTGGATTTTATTCATCATGCAAGAAATGGAAAACACCTGATCTTCTTAGTGTACAGGTAAGAATTTTGCTAATTCCTCTTCAAATGAATTCATTTAATGATATTATCACTACCGACATTGGAATACAATCACTTTCTAAACGCTCTTTTCCAGGAGAGGATTGCTCTGGCGTCAACAGATTTGTTTGCCGATATGCGCAATCCATTCAACTGCCTTGGGATGTTAGGCATCGTCCACTATATTGCTATACTTGTTACACTTCTACTACAGGTTATCACTCATCACCAACTAGTAACTAGTGATAGAAAAAATGAACAGCTATCAACTCTTTCAGATACCCATCATTCATAGCAGACAAGTTGCATTATATCTTCTACACATAATTCGTTCAATATGTACCTTAAGTATAATATTCACTCCTGCATTCTTAGGCGGATGGGTCCATGCAGCCAAAACATTTGGATATAAGTTAACAACAATGAAAACAGAGAGCGTTCAGAAGCTAAAACCACTCATTTTTGACACTTAATTAAAAAAACCAAACATCTAATTTATTTCTCTACAACATGACTCAAGTATATTTTATGGTTCAAATATCTCTGTGATATACTATTATTATCTACATCTTGTTTATATAAAAATAGATTTAATAAATATTTAATTATATCATAATATCCATAATAATACGTACATATGATAGTTTTATTAATAGCACTTTCACTATACATATATATAAATAAATTCCAAATGATAAATTATATACCAGTACTGAAGTAGTAAAGAAAAATCAATAAGTAACTTAGTTAAAATTACTTTTAAATTCAATAAGCTGCTTTGTAGAAATGTAATGTTAACAAGTGCATTATCTTTACCGCTCCGCCTCTAGCTTACCACATGGCATGTTATATTCAACAAAATCTGTCCAATCTGGTAAAATCTGTTTTTCTAACCAAGCATCCCTCGTAACTGAACGTGGCTGGATAGCATCTTGCATTGCACCGAACATACTTCCTGTAATAGTACGTTAATATTGCAATCTTTTATTAAGCATAACGTAGTAGACATACCCCCAAGCCATCCAGCAAACAATTCAAAGTGATGATCTTGAAAACGAAAAAACCTAATATCCTGGCATGTACTCAGCTTTTGTTCCACACCTATTGCGTGTAGTTCCGCCTTTAAGTAGTACACTAATGGAAAGATTGATATTGTATGCAATAGAAAATACTCTCCATACTACAATTCTTCCACTATAATACATTAAATTAGCTAACTTTCAATCTTGCCAGAAAGCCTGGAATAAGTGTTGGTCCACCGACCATAAGAATACTTTTGAACATTTGCTTACGCAGATCAATTGGACACTGAAATGATTTAAACACGATAATCATAAGTTTTAAAAATGACAATCAAATGTATAAGTTGGAGTACAAACAATCTACACCTTTTCAATCAATTTATGAATCATCTTTGGTAAAGATATCTCATCTTCCCTGCTATCTTCGAAAAAAACTTCGCATGCAGCCTCCCTACATAATTAAAAAATAATCCAAACCATATTTTCAAAAATTTATCACATAAATCAAATTCTCTGAAAAACTACACCGCATTGAAAACTTAAACAAGGGAAACCATCTAAGAAACAAGTCTTACGATTGATCTTCGAGGAAAAATTTCTTAAATCCATACCTAACATATCCTGGGACAATGAGGAACTCAGAGCCCAATGGTAGCTTAACCTCATTAATACAATCCAATTGATTATCAATGCCTTTTTCTTGAATTACGCGACTACGTTCTATTGGAGTGCAGAAAATAAAACGAACCGATATATCTTCAATAATATTATTCTCCTATAATGATAGAATACTTTAAATACTATACTACATTAAAAACCTTTTCATAAAAATCAAATCATCTAGACCTCACATCAATCTTAGCCCAGTCAGTTTCCATAAGCTTCCTTCTTTGGTTATCTGGGCCTTCCACCCAACCATAATCTTTAAGTAGAATTCTTAAACGCTCTTCCACTTGTTGTGCTCCAGCATTAGATATTTCCCAACTGTTAAGCATTGTAACACCTTCAGCTATCTGTAATTCTCTACAACATTACATAATCCAATAGAAAGTGTTGAACAGTCAAGATAGTTTAAATATAATAACATATTACCGGCAAAGCCAGAGTTTCCTTGTATCCAACGTCGACAACCATAGCAAAATCGGTATTAAATGGAAACATACAGCAAAGATGACTAGGAATAAACATAACCGATGGAGCATCCAATAATTCTAGAAGAACCTGTAAAATGATACTCTAAAATTAAGCCTGTTAAATAATAGAAAATATATCTAAAAAATTAAACTAGACAATGGTATCTTTTTAATGCCTTGTTATTAACCTTACAAATAGTTTTCCGTAAATCAGAAGGAGAAAGGATGCTTTCTACAATAATAACACGTCGATCACGAGGCATGCTCAGTAGATGACTAAAAAATATTATCTACACTAAACACCAAGCTAGTTTCAACTATACTAAATACTTTCTTATATATATATATATATATATATATATATACCCATTATTTGAGATCTAAAAATCTATTTACTATACAAGTGAACAAATTATTCAAATTGTGTCTGACTATTATTGCACTAGTGATGTATTATGCACACCTGTAAAATATGTATCTGAAAAATTTGAAAAGCACTGAGATATCAGGTCTGCCTGCAGCACCACTCCTTTTCAAGACATCATGGTTTAAATTTAAGGATTCATCGATAAACTGAGTTCGAATAATTGCACGCGGTACAAATTCACCAGCAAAACCACATCTGAACTAAAATATCTCTAAACTGTAGTACTATTATTTTTAAAAACCTTTTCAAATTTAAAGGCATACTTTGTTAGCTTGGTTCCTATTTCAATAACAACAGCTGGTTTGCTGCTATCAATGTTGCTGATGGTATGTGAGAGCGAGGTGGAAGTAGTTGATAATGATGATAATGATCTTCGTGAGCTATGACCTCTTGAAAGAGTAACTGTAGACATTTAACTACTGAGTTGTTTAGAACAAATTTGGTCTGAAAACGACGTCATTTATATATATTAACTTACACAAACAAATATCATACAATGAAGTTTTTAAAAGAAAAGTACTATTATCTTACACTGTCAATAATTTTAAAATCAAATACGTTTACATAAGACTCCATACATATGTTCAAATTACTTAAAAGTAATCCAATAATAAATTTGCACAGCTAACAAAAAAACGAGCCTAATATTGATTTTTCGTACGCAAATATGCTACGAAACAAGAATAAAGCACTGTATGCTAGTAAGACTTAAATTAAGGAATGTAAGACAAAATTTCGAATTTCCAGGTTTCTGAAGTGCTATGCTAATTCTATTTATCCAATCATTAAAAATTAGCTTTCATGGTAAGATAGTTACACTTAAAAGTAAAATAATATGATAAATAAGACTTGTCAGAGGATATGCACTGAGTTGCAAAATGCGGCTTTGCACGGTTTCCAGTTGACGATCGTAAAAATATGCTAGAGGCTTATCATGGAACAGTTTAATATAAATATACAATTAGTTTTGCAAATACTCATTTATTTGAACTGAATATCGAGTAAGTTAAAATTAAATCCTTAGTTGAAAAGAAAATTATGCAAAATATTTTTGTTCAACAGAAGTGGTATACTTACCAATTATATAAAGTCGTTAGCTTAATTTAAATGCACTTAAATGAAATGTATTATTCTATGTGTAATGGTACGAAAAACAATCTCAATTATATGTGGTAATCATTTATTTAGTCGTATCCGTTTAACAGTTTTCCGATATAGTAATTAGCATTGCATATAATTTTCTCATGGTTCCAATCAACCTTTTTAAACAGTTACCACATGGAGATAGCAAAAGACAAAACAAACACTACAAACAGTGTAAGTGAGACGAATCAAATATATGTCCTACATGAATATTAATTATCATATAGCGCTGCTTGGAGTTAGGAAAAGTAGTATTAACTTATAAATTTTATATAGATTACATCACCATCATTCCATTATTTCTTTTCTACGACTTAAGTGCTTTAAGATGCACGAGTTTGTTGATTCACCCAATATCAGTTAAAATATTTGCTGATAGTAGTATTTTTTGAAATTGTTGTGATTGTCGTTTCATATTCTATGATTTAATGGAAAAGAGGAGTTAAAGAATTGCTTTTCCCTGTTCCATTAGTCTCATTTTAACCATACATTTTACTCAATCCTGAAACTACGTGGTCCTGCTACTATGTAACTGCTAGTTATAAGTGTTTTTCCCACAGCGAATGCATATTATTTCATATAATGGTGATTTCTTAGTCACAAGACGCCTGTTCAATAAAAATAAAATTTTTCTAATAGATTAATAGGAGAAATGCTATTAACTGAGATGCCGCATAGCCTGGACTAAACATTACCTCGTGGTTTAGAGTGAGGTCATAGCCAAAATTTTCTATTATTGGAAAGATGAAATGTGATATCAAATACATATAAGTGAACAAAATTGTGCATCCTTTATATTGAAGATCACTATTGTTTAGTTAGTACTAAGTTGAGCTTGAACTTTAGTGTACGAGATGTTCCCTAACAAATAGACTAGATTAGTATTAATAGGTAAACTGTATTCACATAGTTTATTAGTGGATATATCATCATCTTTTATGATCCCGATTAATAGAGAGGGTTAGAGGCCAACTATTGAGGTATTAATGAACCTTCCATTTGTAGGAAACATGAATAAACTTAGCTTGTGGATATGACCTTTATATATATATATATATATATATATAAATCACCTTATTCACCACTTTCAACAAAATTTATATTCTTCTTTCTGATTGTTTAAATTTACCACTATAATCAGTATAAATGAAAAAATAATTCATGACAAGCAGTAACCATTATAATTTGATCAGTGAGTTATCGTACACCCAGCCGTATCAAATTTCCTAGATCATAGTTTTTCCACCACGAGTATCCTGGTCGTCGTTTACCTATTCGCATCATGTTTGAAAGATTATTTCGTTTCAGGAATCGGTTATCCGCACTCAACCTGCAAAGATATTTCCTCAAGCTGCTTCATTAATTATTCTTTAATTTTCACTATATCTCGTACTATTCATGAAAATATAGATGTAATTATTAATTTTCATACATGTCATCTTGTGTTATTGCGCCTAGAACCTGTGATTCCACTATCCAGACGATCCATACCAGAAGAAGAACAAAAGAGAGTTTCATTTATATACCCTGTAAGATAGCCTTTAGAGTGTCTATAAAATAGAGATGGGCTAATGAACTTCAGCTTTACCAAATATTTTTAAAAAGGCTATAGAATAATGAGGTTTTTTGGTAATCTTTTCAGTTTTAGTAAAGTGACGTACGAAACGTTAAACTTGTATTTCGCATATTAACATTAAGAAAATAATGGGTAATTTAACAGGAGTATTGGCATATTAGATTTCAGTAGTTTGAAAAATGAATCACAAAATAGTGCAGATAGGAAGCAATTGGATACTGAAGAAATACAACGAGTAATTCTTTCGAATTTCCTTAAACGGGTATGTGTTCGACTACCAAAGGGATAAATGACATCCAGGATCGCTCCCGGTAATTGTTTGACAATATTAGCTCGAATAATGGATGAATATCTGATTATAGTGAGACAATCTTCGTATTTTTGCTAGAATTATATAGTTTGCCCGCAATGTAATATTACAATTTTTGGTCAATAAGAAAACATGAAATATATTCTAAGTATAATTAATATTGTTCACTATTTTCATACAAATATGACTATTTTGAAGGGAGGAAAGATCAAATAAATCCTGGCATATCAGAGGCAGAATCACATATAGGTACTAATTTCTATGATACACCTAAGCATTGCCCATTTGTTAAGTCCCATTACATCTCAAAGTGATTTAGTCTATGAATTTCGTATTGATATTAAGCATATATATACATATAATTGTACTTATCTAGTAATTTCTATACGTTAACTTTTCAAACTTCATCAAATATTTCTTGAACGCAGACCTTTGAGTCACTAAGTATTTTATTCTACAACGTTACACCATTACCCAATAGGATTCGAGACGTATACACCCTTTACGCAATGCTTTCACGGTTTATGGTTGAGCCTCTTCTGATGTAGTACTGTTTTCAATAGGCTCTCATGCGTATCGTTTTTTCCGTTTTATTTTTCAGGTTCTTCTTCGTATGAGGGTATTTGAAGAAACTACAAGCGCTATTGGAATTAACCTTCAGTGAAAATTTCAATTGGAAGAAGGGCTTCATTGCCAATGTAATTTTGATAGCTGCCCACTATTAACGTGATACACAAAAATAACGTTTGTGATTTAAAATAATATGGAATGACTTAATGCAGTTCATACCTCAGTAGAAATTAGCTTAGAGAAGGAAACGGGTTATAAATTGTTGGCTTTAGGTTACGTTATATGCCTATTGGTTATTTTTATAGTATATTAAAGTGTTTGAAGTATCATTGGCTTTGAAAATGTTAGCTGGATATTAGTTTTTTTTTCAATCGACTTGTTTAGCACTTTTGTACGAAATATACTATCTTTTACTGGGATTTCTAGAAATTAACTGAGTCATGAATTAATACTAGTCTTGTATGTAAATTTTTTTGCCTTGGCGAATTTCAATGTTACGAATAATGGAATATAGTTGACTGGATTAGAAAGAGCCATAATTTTACAGGCGTTGGTTTATTATGGGATTTTCTAAATAATTGAAGTATATAGGTGGACATTTTAAATATGGCAGTCTTACATTTATTTGGCGAATGGCAAAACAATTATTCACCAGTTTGCCTGGCCTTTAAGTGTATTTTCTTCATTATATGTATAGATCATATATGGGTACTAATGGGTACAAATATTTTAAGGTGGATTAGGGAATTTAGACGGACTTCATATACCATGTCAAAAGCCAGTGGCTTAGTCGAATCAACAGTTACTGTCTCCGCCTCTTGGCAAAGTGCCAATTTGAAATTAATGAGAGCGTACGCGGATTGTACAAAAACGTGAAATAATAGATTGGTAATTTGTATGTGTAAGGTGGTTTTTCATATTGAGGAAGAACTGGTGAAGATAATTTTAAGGTATTAGTGTCTTTAAGGTTATGAGTGAGTTCTTTCCACAAATATTTTGGTACAGTCGACGGGCTTTCATTTTGTATTGTGGAGTATATATCGAGAGATTTAAGGGATGTATATTATGCGGACGTGGAATTTTTTCGTTGTTTAAAATGAAAAACAATATTTTCAGGAGGTATCAGTAACCATTGTTGTATTTCAATAATTAGTAAATATTTCGATAAATGGCACGGGAGTATGTTATTCCTAAAAAAAAAAGGGTTGTTGAAGGAGGCGAAGAAGGTTTGTTATCCTTTAGTAGTAACGTGCATATAGGGAGCTAAGTGGATGTTGGTTGTATGAAAGTTTGATGAATTTTTAATTCGGTGGGACATTTGTATGTGATTGTCAAATATAAAGTTTTAGTTGGTCCGTGGCTGGAACCAAAAGCAACATTTACCAGTATAGCTGAGGATAGTTCAGTATTCAAAACGGAGATCGAGGAGGTTATAAGGAACAGCTTATTCGAACCTCGGTCTGCTCCATATCTGCGAATAGTAAATGCTTCACGTATTACCAACAAATTTCTCGAGTTCAAGGTAAGTTATTATTTATATTTGATTTACTACTATTAGAAAATTACATTCAAGTCTCAATTTTTTCGTAGTAATATACATATATGGAGGCTTTTTTAAAATGAATTTTATGCGTGGAAAATAAGCAAAAATCTAGTGGAATTTGACAACATCAATGTTTGACTTTATTAGTTCGAAATACTTAATTGCAATTAGGATAAAATAAAAGGCATTACTAGTTACTTTTTACCAAAAGAACTTGGTCTTAAGTTAGGTTCAAAACACATTATGGTTTTAAAACATAGTCATTAATCATATTCTTCTTTCCATTCCTTTCATTGACTTTGTACTCGTAACATTGTTATGAGACTCAAGCTGTCTCGTATTTTTTATTAGTTTTTGATCAATCTATTGATTGTTAAAAACATTGTTTTTTGTAATTTTAACTTTAAGTAATTATTTATCTACCACAGAAGCACATTTTTTAATATTGAAAAAATAATATGGGACCAGGTAAATTACGTCTAGTCCCAATTAAGCTTACTTCTCATGAATTAACGTAATTTTAGTTCGATCAGTTTAAGAAGAAAATAAAGTCAAAGGGTCAACCGGATCAGGAACATTTTGGATTCCTTCTCATTGGTTTTGATCAAAATGATGTATGTATACAATGAAATTTTATCTAATGATATTTATATACTTTGCTTTAGTTTGTATGGTTTGTTTAGATTGATCACATTGCAACTTATGGCTACTCTGTCAGCACATCTTTCAGAGGTGACTTGGGACAAGCTTCTCAAGGTAAGCATTTACTTGGTCTATTATTTTTGAATGCATTATATCCATTAGACTACATTGGAAAATGTTTATTATACCATGATGGCATATAATTTAGGTGTATACGTTTATAAAAATGCTGATCTAGTTTCACCAGCTCCGTTTTATGCTTCGGAATCACAGCGCATAATGATTTTTAGGACAGTTAGGTAATTTTTAGTTTCTTTAAACGTTGAAAAGAAAGCAGAAATAGTAATACTGTATAATATTATAGAGGAAGAAGCCATGTGGTGGGGATTGATTCAGCTGATTTGGATCCAACCGATCAATGTTCGAGTCATATTACTTCTGGATCAACTTCTTTTCCAAATAGACTTATGAGCTACCGATACTCTGCTGTGATTCACAAAATTTTTAAATTTATTGTATTTTCAGGGGCTTTTGTGGCAAGTAATTAGTATTAATTTGATTGTTATAGCCGGTGTTTTCAGGTTTATCATTATGAACTAAACAGTGATCTGAATGCTCTAGACGTTCCCTCTGGTGTATTACCATATGCTTTAGTAGATTTGGTGATCAATTTACCAGAAGATTCCGGCCTGAAATCGTTGCCTCCTTCATTGAGGTGATAAATAAGTCAAGGATATAACCAACTTTTCCTGGTTGCTTAAAGTTACTAATATTGCATTTCAGCCATTTCAATCTCGATTTCACATTATATGACGTGTACCATGGACCACTTGTGATTGGTAACGACCACTTTGATGATGCTTTCCTATTCACTATTTTCGATGACTCCTGCAAACCTACGGGACTGTAAGATAATTAATTAGTTTATGGTAGAAAATTATTTTTTTTACAAAGTTATCTGGTCTCAGAAATTTTTCTTCTTCATTTAGAGACTTTTTTAATGCTAAGTTTCAGAAAAACAGTATTTTGTTTCATTTATTTTGAAAGTTTAACTGTCTGTTATGACACACTATTGTTTTTATTTAGGATTTTTTTCAAATAGCTCCATTAAAATATTAAATAATTCAGAGATAATTCTCTTATATTATCGAAATTGCTAAAGTGGGAAGATGCTCTTGATATTAAAGGAGTTACTGAACTTCTTGATGTTGATTTCTGGGGTCGCCTAACTACAGAAAAGGAACTATTAATAAAGGTTGGTTGGATTAATATATATATATATAAGTGTATAATTAGTGTCATAAATTTCTTATGAATTTAGTATAATTCTTCTTCACGTTGCATTACCTATTTCCTATGGAAATGCCGTAACCCTCGATTTACCGAGATAGTGGATGGATTACGCGTGGAGCAAGCTGTTCGTTTTTTGGTTTAATTATTTCAGTCTAAGTACAAGTGAAAATTAAAAGACTTTGGTTTAAATGTATTTTTGAAATTTTTTCAGTTGGCATTTGGTTATACACTCGACACCACAATTTATTTGCTTATTCCTTCTGGAGAATTTTCTAGCTTGTTGGGTCTTCCATGGCTTAGTGAACCATCCCTTCATTGTTTATGCATTCAAAATAATCCAATGTTTTCCATGACTGAAGATGATTTACTTTTTAATGATAGGTGTCTTTCACAATTCACTTATTTATTTTTTCAATTGTGTAAGTATTCTTTATTTGATATCTAATAATTTTTATTCTACATAATTAAATTTCAGTGAAATTTGCAATAGAATTCCATATGGTACTGAATTATTAGATGCTGAAGATCCAGAGTTATGTGATAGTCTGACCCAATTATATAATGAGATAATTGTGAGCCAACCACCCGCAAGGAGTAACTATGGTATGTTTCATGGGATTATCTGTGCTTTATAAGAAATGAAGGCTTCATATTCATTATTATATTGATTTTAGCCCAAGAAAACGATCCATTGCTCTCTTCTCGGGCTCCAGGTGCATCACCTGAACAACGATCACCTGATGAAATTGTGCATCAGGAGGATCAGGGTTTGTGGATCGCTGAAAGCTCTTATTATTTTTATGAATTGTTGTTCCTAATTTATCTCTTAGCACATTTAATTTGTAGAAATATAGAAATATATTTCAACCACTATTCTTGATGAAAATTTTAGAAATGGATATTGATAACGAGCAACAACAAGCTTCATTTAGTCCTCCTCGTTCTCTTATGGATTTATCACTTCCAATGACATCTTTTAGTAAGGGTCGGTTTAAGACGAATTAGTCTCTTATAAGTTTTTTAACTCTTGAAGTAGTAATCTTGGAATCAGTAAAATAGTTTCTGTAACTTGCATCATTACCTCCAATAGTATTTTCCTTTTTTAAAGCTCAGTTTGTAATCGCATTAACCTTTGAAATGGCCAAGAGATTTTTCTCCGTAGGTATTCTAAAGAGACGAGCAGAGGGTGATGCAAATATGGGTCATAGATTCGGGAGTATTCGTCCACCTCCTCCAACTAGTCAAATGGTAGGTGCAATAAAATGCCAAGAAAGCTATATTTCTGGCAATTATTCCTGGAAACAAAACAATTTTTTCGTTAACAGGTAGAGTCATACTAATTTAACAATAATTACACGATAATAAACTTAGTATTTATGTAAAATTTCAATGGCTTAAAATTTATTGTGTGAAATAGTACATTTTTTGCATAAATTTCTCATTGATTCTCATTTACTGCGTACTTTTAGTTGGGGCACATTATTCGCGTGGTTTACTGATTTTAATGCGTTGTGTATATGCCATGCGTACATTTATCATTGTATCACTTCAATTAATCAACCTTTTGCAATAATTTGTAAAAAGATTTTAAAAATTTCAGCCAATAAGATTTTATCTTCTCTTTAATTGAAAGCTACCATCCCGGTAAAGTTTTAACAACGTATGCTATTATAATATCATTCATGTAAAATAATTTCCAGGAAATTTTTATATATTTGAAAAAGTCGATGTTGATGATGTCAGTATATCCAGCTGTAATTTCGATTGTCTTCTGGGTATTAAGTACGCTAAAATATAGCAGCATGTGCTGATCTCAATTAAAATTTGATTTATTATTGTATAGAAGCATCAGAATATCGATATGCATTATTTGAATCCAGAGCAAAATTTTTACAAGTCAACAATAAGAAAATTAGCTTAATGCGACATTAACTATATCTGTTACTAATTTATAGAATAAAATTACTCGGGGATTTAAATTATTTTAAGTAATATAGTATTTATTCTTTAATAATATAGGACAGCATAAGTAATTAACTCTTCAATAGTTTAAGGCATATGTTATCTGTAGACTTGGGTAAAGTAGTTTTTATCGCATCAATTTTTTCTGAAATTGGATGCTTTTCAGCTATGACCATTGTTTTTCTTAAAGCAAGGGTAGAAACTGTTGATGAGCTCTAGTTTCATTAATTTACTAGCATCTCAATGATCTGCGTGTTTATCACGTAATAGCTTAGGCGACTGAATAGTATATGATTGAAGAAATAGTTGAATGCTAAAATGTTTGGAAATGCATAAGTTAAGTGATGTTTATTCTCACTATGAAGTGCTGAATAATTATATTAAAATTTTCATATTTATTATTGTGATGAACTGCGTCGTATTTCTCTGCAACTCTTTCCGTTGGAATTAGGAATTAGTGTAATGATTTTTTTCCTTTCTTTAGTAATTTTTTTTTACACAAATTTCAGGTTATGAAGATGTTTTAGAATTTAACGCCGATGACCAGATCTGTTGGGAAACTCATTCTTGGTGTGAACCGTTATATAAGGATTCACATTTATTATTTTCAGAGTTCGTATCATGATTAATGTTAATGGAGCCGGTCATTTTACTTTCAGTTAAAGAATTTTTTTCTGCCGACACTAATGGTGTAAAGAGAGTAATTCTTAAAGAAACCATCTACAAGATTCATTCCCTAATAAATAGGAAAGAAGTTATCTTCATCTGATTTTTTGCTTATACCTTGATACCAGAGATACTAATGAATGTTAGGATCAGCTAAAAACAGTGGTCCTTAAGATTCGAAAAATCTAAACATTTAAATTTCCAACATGCAGGGAATTGGAGCCTACTCATTCTCTGCTTCCATTAATTACGCAATACCCTTCTAGTTTAATATTTGGTAACCAAAAATATCCGATATTTTAAAAAATTATTATGAATTGAAGGCATTTTTAGCTATAGCAAGATTATTAGAGAAACGAGACAGTAAGGGTTACATTGTCTTAAAAGCCTTTTTTAAAGTAATGCACCACAACCACTAGCAGTTCATTTCATCCAAATAAAGTTATTGTCAATTGAGTCCTATATTTCGAGTGAGAATTGAGTCAAGTTTATTGCATAGTTAGAAACTTAGCTTTATAACAATAGCTATTAGTGCTTAGGCTTAGTGGAAACCCTAGACAACAGAGCTGGCATGATTTCTTCATTTGGGTGGAATTGCAAGTGTCTAATGGATAAAGTAATGATAAAACGTTGGAATCACCAATATTAAATACATAATTTGTGTAATACCTATTGTCTCACAGAGGGATGAAAATAATCCCATAGGCTTAATCATTGTTTAACCAGTAACTTTTTGGCAACGTTATGGCATCTAAGGATTAGTTTCAAGTGATATAACTTTCATTAAGAAAGGGGAGGGATGGTTATGTCCGTCCTATTTGAGTGACCATAGTTCACCTAAGTGTGACCGTTGAGCGAGTCTACGGTTTTCTAATCTAGTTTACAGTTCTAGCTGTGTGTAAGCGTGCTTAGATGTTAGTGGAGAATTTTAGGTCTGAATAATGGAACAATGGCTGTACTACTAGTTTTATTAGAAACACATTTTTATGCATTTGGAGGGTAAGGTTGTAATTTTCAGAGTCGACACTTACAAATGAAGGCTGTGCGTCGTATTCGATGGGCAGAGGATGTTAAGGACGTAGGATATTTTATATTAAGAACTATAAAATTGGAGTATAATTCTCGAAGTCTTTCTAAAGTCGAGATTGTTAAATGAAGAAACAGACAAACTCAGTATTAGGGCGCCCTATAGGTCCGCTTCGCATCGAGTAGATCAAAAAGTGAATGCTCGTTGATTAAGCGATGGAAATTTAAGTTATTTCTCTTTAGTTTCCTACATGTGATAGTATTATTTCCTTTCGTAGATGATAGTTAAGATGCTTTTCAGGTAATTTATTATGTATTCTTATGATTATATTGAATAGCAGGCCTTAACTTAGTGTATATGGAGACTAAATCTATTTAAATGCTCACTTTCAGAATGAGAATAATAGTTTTCAAAGATCTCCTAAAGATGATCGATATCCTAGGAAGGTTCTACAAGATGCATCAATTCTTGAAAGTTTGGTAAGTAATTAGTAGATACGACTAATAAAAAGGGAACTGTATGCCCATCAAGATTTTCATGGTATTTCTTGTTACCACTTTTAGGCACTGAAATCAGACGTAGCAGAATCATCCAATCCTTCAAATGGCATTGCTCTCTCATTTAGTGATATTCAGAGCGACAAACCGAAAACGAATGATCTTTTTAAAGGAGTATTTAGTACGATCTCAAAGGGTATATAACTTGTGTTTTCCTAACTGAGGCCTGCAAATACGATAGTAACGAAGTTCATTCAGGTGGAACTGTTGATGCTGATTTGAGTGTTCCAACACTCGATGTTACCTCATCTGAGTCGATCCAGTCGGTCTCCTCTAAGGTAGCGAGTGGTATCAAATGAATATGATTCCCTTCCAGGCAGCAATAATGAAAATCTTGTTTAGGATCCCCGTCTTCAAAAGAAGATTGGTACCGTGACTAAAAACAGTATTATCAGAGCTCTTCCTTTGCCTGTTATGAACAGACATAACGGCAATGTAAGTGTGCTATATGGTCTCATGTATTTTATAATAATACAGTACCATTGCAATTTGAGAATTACTTAGGAGATATTTAAACTCTTAAATCGTCCTAAGATACCGCATGAAGAGAAAATATTAAGGGTTTACAGTGATGGATAGTAGTATTATTTAAAAATATGATTTAGAATACATCTCGTGATTACAACACTTCTCAAGCTACGAAATCAGTTGAGGTTAGCAATAGGAAGGTTGGCTATCACTTTAATTTTCAATAAATCTCAGGAGCTTACAGGTTGATCCAGGGGTGTTAATATGTGATGACAATATGGAGATTGACGATGGATCGGACGATTTGGTATCATCTCCTAAGAATGATTCTGAAGAGGACGATTTAGGATTAGGAGAGGTACTGTAATAAAATGTTGGAGAGATTCATAATGATTGATTATGCTAGTTGATGTAGTTATCAAATTACGATCAATAGAATAAGTAGAGCTCTTTATTTAGGAGGCAGAGTTCATTGACCAACATGATGAGGATTATGATAAGCGATTCAGAATTGCCGATATTGATTCTATTCAACCTTCATCTATGAATAAGGGAGACGAGCAAAAAAACATATTAGATGATGGTAGGTGGCTTTATTTTAACGTTTATTACTTGAAAATAAAATTTATCTTTAAGAAATATTTTAACAGTTGATTACTATTTAGGTTATTACATCTAACTTAGAACATGTCTGCTAAATTGAATAAAAATCCGACAATAATAAGGATTATTAACATTATATACTAGAAGTCAAATACATCTACTTGTGATTTATAATGTCATTAAAGACAGTTTAGCTATGGTCGCTCGTAAATCTAATATACTTGAAGATGTAGTGGAAACTGTCAAGGCCAAGGACAATAAATTTAAAATAGACAAGGAACAAGTGACACTAAATGATGAGGTAAAGTGATAACGCATGGTAACGCAACATTTTAGGTGAATTTACCAGATATTATTTAGGATCCAAGCTATGAATCCGACAGTTCAGATGGTTCTGTATCGGAATTAATCAGAAATATAACAAAAAAAGTGAATTCAGAAGATATAAATAAGGTAACATTAAATTTAAGTTAGCATTGCATACTCTAACATTTAAAAACTACTTTATGTTAGACACCTCTATCGGCTTTAATGGATGCGCCAGCGAGTCCTCCCAGAGAGTCTTCAAATAAATTACTCGAAAGTGTAGAAAGGTTGGTAAATATATTTAATTACTCATAATAATAGTTCTAAAAATCTCTCTTTATAGAACTATTGCGCTTCTTCGTTCTTCTCCAGCAACCTCAACAAGTAATGAAGGATTCCCCTTCTCAGGGGAGGATGTTGATCTTCGTTTTCAAATGCAAGATGCGGGACGGATTCGTAAATCTCGCTTTGATCTGCCACCACCTGAAATAGCGCAACACATGATTTCCATCCCAAAAGCAGTTCCACCTGCCCCTATAGGTCTGTCGTATATGGTTATCATTAGAAATATCTTTTTGTCTAGAATAAAAATGTAACTTATTGTGAATAATTTTTCAAAACTGTTTTGAACAATAATGTATAGAAAGGTAACAACATGGAAATTTTGTTATTGTTAAAGTTTAGAACTTTTAACTAACATAGAGAATGACGAAAAATTGCGATTTAAATTCAATTATTCATGACAATATTTATTTCAGGCTTTGTAGGGCATGTTCCTGCACCTCTTTCTAAGGATTCTGATAATCCATTTAGCAAAGGTGATGTGGACCTTCGCACATTGACTAATCATTCTCTTGATAGAAAAGCACAACCAGTGAGTAAAAAAATGCTTATAAATTTAGAATCCCAAAGTTATGTCACTTAATGTTTTCTAGATTTCAACACTGGCATTTTCTATTAAAAAACAAGTGGCAGCTCCAAAACTGAATCCTGCAATATTCGCGTTTGGCACAGATATGGATGATGATGACGATAATAATGATGGAAGGAAAATAAATCAAGAAACTGATAAAGGAAAGAGAAAGGAAGAAAAGGACAAAGATATGCGCGATAGAGGGAGATATGGAAGGGACCGGTGTGTCTGATTACGGTCTACGTATTATTTTTCACTTCCACATGTAGTCGATCCAATAGTTATTTAATTTTTTAGGGATCATCGTAAGGAGAAAATTCGAGACTCAGAAAAAAGTAGGAGATGGGATAGAGTAGAAGATTTAATCCCTGTTCGTATCGTTTCATTTGTTTTTTTTTCATTAAAGTACAACTTATTACACTGTTTATTAAATCTACCATAGGTTGTATTTGGTTTATGCCAGAATTTCCAAGTTTAAAATAAATCGCAAATTATTATTTGTTGTTACATTTAATATGTCTGTTTGTATTTTGTATTAAGTATGTTTACAGAAGCCCCAACTAGTACCCTCTTTACCACTAGGAGTATTACCAGTGCCAGCACCTATCATTGTTCAAGCTTTAGCATTGGATAAACCAGATTCAACTAAGCTAATTATGGCCACTGCTAAAATGGGAGCCCGCAGTAGGTGTTAACTCATTTTTTTTTACAAAGAATTGGAATAAAGCAAATAATACTAAATAAATTATGAAATTTGTAGTGCTCCAATCACAAAGAGATAAACAACACAATGAAGCAGTTGTAGCTGCTGAACGAGGAGATATTTCTTCCACTTCGAAGGGAGTAAACAGAATATCACCACAAATGAATGAGGTGACTAATAAAACATTGTATCTTAAGAGCAGACAGTTAACTTGATATATTTTTTTAATTTACAGGATTAGATTTCTTATGTTTAATTCCTATTATTTTTAGGTCCATTCATTCCCTAATCTTCAACGGCAACCGGCTGGTGGAAATTCATCTGGCGAGAATTATTTGAATAATGGATATAAACCTCATCAGTACCTACATTCAAATATAGGAGATTCTATAACAACGTCGCAGCAAAATGCCTATAGTACCTCACATAATTCGCATGTTTATGGATCAGCATTTAGTCATTCTTTTGGACTACCTCAGCAATTTTTAAATTATCAACACAGTCCCTTATCTACTATTCAGCCATTGAAAAGTGAAAGTCGTGATATGGGCGAGAGTTCTAATACATCTCCTGATGCTCCTGCTTCACCTGATCCTGAGCCAGCAATGATTGAAGCTCCAGCTTCACCGGATGATTTACCCCAAATACCCGTTACTGAAATACAGCCCCAGCAAATACCTTGGTATCCGACAGATGAAGGAAGTGATATTCAGCAGACTCCTGCAATGATAGTAGGATATACAAATACAGATAGTGGAAATGCAACGACACGTAGCGTTATATGGCCGTCCAAGAAACCATTGGATCATGATCGCATAACGGTAAATTTGTCTTTTAATTTTTTTTTTGTATTGGTACTGCAATTACTTAATTTTAGGATGGTAAAGGAATGCAAGCAATGGAGACTTCATGGTTACAGGCCGTTGAAAAAAAGAATGATTCTGGACTCAATCGAGTGGGTAGTACATTTGAGTGGTTTTCAACTCGAAAATGGATTTATGCATATTTTCTGTTTCGTTTTTTTCGTTGTAGTATTACAACCAGTTTTCTTTTTTTCAGAATCAATCTCAAGATGATGAGGAGGAGGGGGAAATTCATAGTGACGATGATTCGGGAGAAGATAATTGCATTCTAAATAATCCCAACCAGTCTATGCATAAAAGTGACGACCTAAAAGATACTAAACATTATCAACCTCCAAAAGACCGCGTTGATCTACGACCATCTCGTAATGTGCGTTTACGGTCTATTATATTTCTAATAAATTAGATTGTTTGTTCGAGAATAACTAATATTGCTTTAGGACTCAGAATCGCCAGTTCCATCCCCTAGTATATCTCCTGGTTCTGTCCATCCAGTTGGAATGGTTCGACCCGGTGCATGGGTAGCAGCTCGAGGGCGCGGTTTAATGCAAGGATCTCTCTCTGGACCAGGAAATTACCCATTGCGTTCAGGCGGTATGATGGTATTACCCCCTATAGCTCAGAATTATGGACTTGGAACATCTGGAGTACCACGACCTGGTGCTGGGTTACACATGAGGGGCAGAGGTTTACATGGTTTGTTATTTATAAGAAATTAACTTATACTAATTTCTAAATATTTATATTTGTAGCAGGAACATTCACACGAAATCCACCTGGTCATCTTCTTCCCCAAGTCACTCTCATAGTTCCAGATTTTATGATGTTTAATAGGGCTATAGCGTAAGTATCTTGGCTATAAATACGATAATGACTGTAGTATTTTAGATATTTATTTTAGCATGCATCCAATGGCATTCGAAGCATTTTGTGAGCGGTTAAAAATTGCTCAAACCCAGGATAACCGTGCAGTTTCACTACAGGTACACGAACAGCTCATCACTATGATAAGACAAATGAAGTCGGTAGTTTTCCCTTCCTCATTTTCACAGTATTTGAACGTTATTCTTTCCACCATTAATTAGTATTGTTCTACAGAAATAAATTGGGTGATACTCCAGCGGCTACAGCTTTCCATTTATATGATTCCGTTTTAACAAGGTATCGTGAATGTGGAATTGTCCGTGTTATGTCAAGTCATAGATGTGACGAGATAGAAGTGAGGACGGCTCAGGTAACCAAACTAAATGCATTGTATTTTGTTCTAAGATTTGATATGCGCTTTTAAGTTTTCATTATAAAAATTCTCCACAAATTTAAATTTGGTTAAGGTTACTGTCGACTGCTTCAGGACTTTACGTGGATTTCACGGTTCAAAAACCCTCATTATTTATATGTCAAGTATGCCAAATAAATTAAATGTTATAATGTTATTTTTGAAGTACTTTTGTCGAGCATTTCAAATTGAACATTTTCAATTCCAGACATGTCTCCTGAATCACCGGCTGGTAAACAACTGTCCGAAATTGGCGTGCGTGTGACGCCTCCTGCTGCTGTCATGCAATCATTTGGACTTGATCCGCAACGGTTCTCCACATAGAAACGAGACCTATAAACAGTGGAAGGTTGATTCAGATTTGTGAAGATGATGATTGCAAATCTTTTATCCTGTTATTTTAACATTTATTTATATTGAAAATTTTTATTATAACGTAGTTTCCATCAAATATCTGTATCAACTTTCTGCTCGAGTCTTTTTCAACATCCCAATTAATGTTAATAGTTACTTATCAATTTGAATTGCATGATTCGTATTTTTTAATAATCCATTGTTATGTTACTGCTATGTGCCAAGCGTGTTTTTGCAGGATCTCGATCCTTATTTTATTTTAACCCGGTTTTTGTGATATCATATATAAAGGTATATACATTTAAATATAAACATATGTATATTTTAGATGTATTTACAAATATGTATGTTTATATATACAAATGTCCGTGATATTTAGATAGTATGATCTACTCGATTTCTAATTAAAATATTTGTAGTTAAGAAAAGTAGGATAAACTAGGCGTGAAGATGATATTCTCCTAATCGAAGTTAAAAATTTTTAGGCTATCAATTTAATAGTGTTGTTTAAAATTTAACTATTGAATTCGCGAACTTCATTGTAGGGAAATTTTAAAAAATCGCAGCAACATTTGGAATGCTGGGAGGTTAGGGATAAACTGTTCTAATGACTTAAATGAAAATAAATATCAGTGCAAACATATCAATTCTGACATCCGGATTGTCTTCATACGGCGAGATTTTGGTAAAATATATGTTGTAGTTAACTAAATAAATTGTTTGCTCAGAATGAAGTAGTTCCTCCGTGGTCCGCGTATATTCCTCGTTCCAAAACTGATCTACGAAGATGTGGAGTGAGCAGTTAAAAGTGACTACGAAGTTGTTCTAAAATCAGTGCGAATTTCCCAGTGTTGTTGTGGGTAAAGTTGGCTAAAGTAATGATTTGTCTTCGATTGGTTATCATTGCTTTTTTTGAAAACTTCATGGGTCTATTGTTATTGATGTTGTTACTAGCTTTTCTGTTATGCATACTCATATATGGTAGAATCTTGACTCCTGTGTTGATTGAAAAGATAGATGATTTTTAATATATAATTTATTAATGACAGCGGTTTCTGGCTATTTTAATGTATTCGGTAGCTCACTTAAATTTTGCACATTCTATCAAGAGCCCATGATTCTTGGATTTGTACTTTTTAGGAGAATACTACCAAAGAAATGAGAGAAGAAATATATCTTATCTTAGTTTAAAAGGTTATTTAAGCGATGCTTGAGGAATAATTGCAAGTTGGTTACTTTGGAGAAGCATGTACACAGTAATTTTTAAAAATTCAAGTATGTTAGATTACTGTCAACTCTCCTTATGTACAGTCCCTTATTAAGCAATACGAATCCATATTTCAACCCCACTTAAACCTGAGAAAATTCTTCATAAGGCAACGATAAAATTACAGATAGCTTTAAGTTGTTCATATACAATTTCAGACTCACAGCACTCAAGCGAAGGGTATTTTTAAATGTTTTTCTTCGATAGAGATTAGTTGAGCGATGAATGCAAGTGTACTATGGAAGCAACAATCACTAAAACTTGCGTGAGGGGTCTTGTGATCAAGAAAACGCAACTCCCATGGTCAAGCCTATCCACTGGACTTCGGGACGGGCTGACCTATGTGGCAGCTTCGAGTTGAAGTTCGCCAACAGCTAAATTTTTGCGTGTGGGGCTGCCTTCGCGCGTCCCCGTCTACGACCGTTCCCATCATCGTTGCGATTGATGGATGGGATATGTGAGGGTGAGGGAATGACGATGTTGTCGTAGTGGTGGTAAAGATTTTAATTTGCTATACTAGTTGTATTGATTTTCTCTACGCTACTCTCCTAGATCAGCAATGAGTTTTTCAGATCGCTACGGCCACTGCACTGGATGTTCCACAGATTAATCACTGATGAGACAGGCTTAGATATTGGT
>JAJAVP010000268.1:0-57692 GCA_020740425.3 Heterorhabditis indica | reverse complement strand
CACAGCTACGTACATCACGCCGGTTTTCAACTAGCACCAAACGCCGTGCACATTCTCTCATTCATATCATCTACTATTAGCTGGCGAAATAAATGTGAACAGAAAATTATAATAGTTTATTGTCTATATGGTTTATATCACAGTTAAGAAACGATCAGTAGTGATTGAATTTTTTTCTTCCCACTTATTCCTTGTAATTAACCCGTGTGGGTAACATTATTTGACGTGGTCGGGATATTATATATATACTATATAAGACAATACTAGTTGAGATGAATATGCAATTTTATGAGTTACACTCGAGCTATAGGTTTATATTATTTGATTACTTATGAATTATAAACATGGCTTGCAATTAATTAATTTTCTTAGTAATTTTATAAGTACATTAACAAAATAGGTTACCCAGGCGATATTTGACCAATACTTTGGTATATGCAGAGAGGCTATCTTTTGACCCTGATTAAAAAAGACTGAGAAAATTAATACATTTTTATGCAAGGATATTCGTTAGCTAGAGTATTAGAAAGCTATATTTCTATTTCTACTTCTTTTAAATAAAAACATATCGGTAATTAATAACGTACATATCTTCTAGTTCTAGTAATATGTTTCATACTGGTTTATCAACTCGTTCTGGATCAGCAACTACTTGTACTGCCTTCTTGTACCATTCCTCACCATTTTTATGAACATCTTCCGTTTTCTTGGCTACCATATCGTCGGGTTTACCTAAAGGTAACACATTGTATACACGAAAAGTCTTTTTAATGTAATGACATACCATAGTTTGGTGGATTTGCACTGGGATCATATCCTAGTTGCCTTAACATTGGTGCGATATCATCCATATCTTTTATAACATCAGGCGGAATACTACCAACCCATTTTGACAGAGCATCAATATTAACTGGTTTTACTACCTATAAGCAATTCTAACTGTAAGAATTGCAAAAACCCTCTTCACCTGAAAAACCTAATAATCGAAAAAACCTGGTCGGAACTTCTTTCCACTTTTGATAATGATATGTCTTTGCCTATAAGTTCCTCATGGTGAAGAACGCTTGTATTCCAAGGTAATTCTAAAAATTCTAGCAGACGTCGCATCTGTCTTTCAGGATGTAAAACTAGTTGTTCGTAGAATACCTATAATGAAACGGTTACATATCAAGTAATGAGATGTATGTCTTAATAACATACTTTGAGGCACTTAGATCCAACAGCTTCACACTGTTCATTCATAATAGAAATAGCTGCATTCCACTTAGTTAAACACTGGCGATAATCAGACAGGTCAAATCCGGTAATTGTTACCTGCAGTAGATAAAGTACATAAATTAACAACAAACAGATTTATTTATTAGAACTCGAAATTACTATAAGTACTTTTCTCTCTACAAAATAGGAGACATCCACATTATAAATTATAAATTGGCGTTTAAATTCACCTTTCTGGAAATAATACTATGAACTGTTGCCCGCCCATCTCTAATCATAAAGATATAGCGCGCATTTGGGAAGATCTCTGAAAGATATATCGCAGACTTCATCGTGAACGGATCTTTATTACATAGACGCGGTGCTGGAGCACCATGCTTCGCTATGACCTAAATAAGAAATTACGTTATTTTTGAAGTACGAAATAAAATCAAAAAAGGTTAATATTATAACCTGAATAACAAAAGATCCTATAGCACTATTAAGGACGTCATTCGTAACACCAGCTTGTTGAAGGCGGTTCCACTCCTAATATATTAACATTATCGACTCAATTTTATCTTTTCATACGGCACTGATATACCTTCTCACTTCGTTTCCATTGTGCCCTCAATCCTAGTATTCGTGGTATCACTCGTGTCTCTTCTCCACATCGCACTTCAGGATGTGCGTCTAGCATAGCACGCATTAGAGTTGTACCTGACCGAGGAACACCTCCTAAATTTCGAGAAATTTAAAAACATAGATGCCAAATATTTAATTTAGACTATAGTATGAAAATGAGAACCACTCACCGATAAAAATGAAGGGTGACTGTTCATTGACATCACCATAAGAAATAGGTCGCAGTTCAATATTAAGTTGGTTTTCGGTACAACTTTTCCGACTTAAAGTTCTGAACTATTTCATTATAATTAAATTATGTTCAAACGTTATATTATATAGCAGAAAATTAATGCCAAACGTCACCATTAACATTTGTAAAATTGTCTTCTATGAAGGCATAGAAAAGTTAAGAAATAAACCTACCTCGTTGAAAAAAGATAGCATACTATAGTAAATGTAGCAACAATAATTAAATAATATAGTTTTTGCCGACGTATAACCATGGTTCTTTTCCACCAATCTGTCAGGTTAGGTATTTGTAGCTATTACTGCATAACTATTTATCTGAAAATAATAGATACAACAAACCAAAGTATGAATTTCATAATACATGAAAACATAGGATGAACTAAAATTATTAAGTATAGAAATGAAAACTTAGCTTAGAAATAGATATAACAAAAAACTATGAAGGTCTAATTTCACAATCAATTCTAAAAATAAACCCCTTATTTCAAATACTAGTTAGCCATAACATTTGAATATTGAACTACACGTTACATTTTCACATAATCATTGATGGTTAAGCAATTCCTTTAGCATACTGGCAAGAAAACAATACTTTTACACTTACTCCACGATTAAATTGCACCTTTTCGACTTCCAAAGTTCATATATATATTTATATATATACCGTAAGATGTTCTTAAATGAGAATATTAAAATACACTAAAGTAAATCTCTTTAGAATGAACAGTCCTAATTAAAATCAAGCAATACACAAGAATTTACTTTGAAATAAGCAAAGCTAAATTCATGTAACATTATTCATTAATTTATAAAACAGTTCATCGTTCACATTCACAGGGTCACTAAAAGTTACTTTTTTGTTATTTTATGCGTAAACAAATACTATATAGTCACTTTCCAGTCTCCACCTTTTATTTTCTGAAAAACAGTCAGTTCAAGTATTTACATTCAATATACATGAAAAATCTCTTAAAAAATTACTCTCCGCTGAACTTTTAACCACTAGGGAATCCACTAAGTTTTAACCAGCCAAAATGTATTGTAGTTAAAACTAAGTATGAAATAAATATCTTTATCCAAAACTACACATTTTTTGTATAGTATTACTTTGACAAAAGATCTGGTCAAACTGGATATTTTTAGACTGTACCGTGAACAATAGTTTTACAATTATTATAAAGTAGATGCAAAAGCTGAATTTATGGAAGCATATAAAAGTGAATTATTCACACGTCTGCTTCAAACACGTTATATATGTGCACCTACCTATATTAACAAAATGAATAATAACTACGCAGATACTCCATGCATGCAATTCTGTTTAAATGAATCGAAAACTTGAAAAATTGTAGGAAAAGAATAGAGCTAAACACAAAACTTAGATATTGATCTTGTGGTGGAATCTAGTAGTAGCTAATAATTAGATGAAAGTAGTGGATGACTAAACATTACTTATGAATTGAAATTTTTGTCGAAGTCCAATAGTGAACAATTAATATCAACACAAGGAAATTTGTTCTAATATACAAAACAGCGCATTTATCTATCGAATGAAAATTTATCCAGCCTGCTCAGAGTGTCTGTTAATAATTTCAAGAATTATAAATGTGAGATATATATAGATAGTTGGCTCGAAGCTACATGAAAATTAGTTGAAACGTCCTTTCTAAGTGCATATTGCAAAAGCCAAAATTATGCATGAAGTAATAAAGAAATTAGGTCTGTATTTTAAATAAATTAATACTTACAACCGGAACCATTATTGTTATCGACAAGCACAGTCAGTGATACATAAAGTACATATTATATATTAGTTGACGTTTCAAAGAAATCTTGTTTGTGAATAAATACAGGCAAGAGCTGTATATGTAAACAATATTCACTTCAGTCGTTATAATGACATTTATCGGCAACTTTCAATACTATAAGAAATAGTAATGATAACGCTATGTAACCAATAGCCTACCTATGTATAGAAAAGCTCAGTAAGTGCGCCGACAAAATGAAATAAACAGAAATGACAAAGACGAGTTAAGATATACTTGTATGAGTCATTTACTAGTCTATTTAAAAAGATTGTAAGTGGTAGGATTCTTAAGCTAAATAAGTATATGTTTTAAGGAAATATTAGAAAGAGTGGAAGAATGTTAACGCAATAAAACGTGTGGTACAGAAAATGAAGATACATCTATTAAAGAAGTCTTGAGCAAAATTACTATTGAAGTCACCTTCGCTACTTTATATAAAATTAACCTGATATTTTATGAATAAGACTAGCAATTATACTGCCTGATTTAGTAGATATAGTACAGTAGTTGGTAATTTAGAAAGTACAGAACTAATATTCAAGATGTACTAACGATGTACAAATGTTCTAGTGGATTAAAATACATGGAGAATAAAACCAAAGACAGAAAATTGGCTAATGATAATTATGAATATTAGCATTGATACGTTAAAGCGTTCAAGAAGTCATAAATAAGAATGCCTCCATTGAGCTTATTTGTATGGGTGTAATAGACTCACTTCAATTATCTCGCCAAAGCTATTTTCCCCATGAAATTGTTAATGTACTATGAAAAAATTCTAGCCACTAATTATTACGAATCATTTCCATCCGTGAACAAATAATGTGAATATACGAACCTTATCGAAAACCAGCTGAAAAAATAAGATATAGATCCATTGGCAATACGATTGCACATGAATATGAATAAATAATCACGTCATTAACATAGCAAGATTAAATTATGAATCAAAGCCTTTCAGATGGGTAATATTAACTATATAAATCCACAAATATGACTCTCAATATAGACGCACAAAAAATTAAGCGAACGAGGATATGAGAATCTTTGAGATGGCCAACAAAGCGAGAAAACTGGATTAACGCATACCACTCCTTTATTAGATTCGGACTTTTTCTCCCAAAGAAATCACTACCGCGTATTTAATGCATCAGTATAATTAGTTGCATTTAGCCAGACAGAATATGTAATACTATAGTCAAAATTTGAGACAAAGTAATAACCGGAATTCAGCACTTACGATCAATTTATTAACGAATAAAGCTGTAACTGGAATCTAGCCCGTACTTAGTCATCACTATTAATAACTATTATCAATAAACACAAATACATCCAATTATATCGCATGTTGCACGAAAAAACTATAGTAAAAGGAAAATCAGTACAAGTCTCGTAATATACGATAAATCATCGATCCATAATAAAGTACTTATATCATTTATTGTTTACACACACATATATATATACATCAATATCAGTGTAACGATAATAAATAAAATACCCCGTAATTCTTATTTGTTAGACACTATTTGTTACGAAAGTCTTCCACTAAGCGTCCTTATCCTCTTCTTTCACAGTAGTTACTTCATCCTCATCGTCACTGCTTGAAACTTTGTCACCAAATAACGTCGTATCAGTTACCAACGGTGCATCCTACACAGATTTTTATTTAGTTGTAAGGATAAACATAGATAATATGAAGGAATTACATGTATATTCTAAATATAATAGTGAATGAATCGTTTAGTGAAATAAATTTATAGATTAAAATATCAAACTTTTTTCTTATCATCGGCTGATACAATTTCCCAACGAATAGAATCGGCTTCTAAATCAGCACGCAGTAAACGCTTCAACTCTTTTTCAACCTATAAATTAGAAATTAAATAATAACTTTAAAAATGATGTCATAAATTCATAATAATTTAGGTAAACAATTGCAATAAAATACCTCTGGTGCATCCATGTATTTTTTCTTTTTTGTTTTACGAAACCTCCTTCTACGAGCACTTTTCATTGGCGGCGTGAGGCCATGGGGATATTGCCATT
Source organism: Heterorhabditis indica (assembly GCA_020740425.3). Taxonomy (NCBI): domain Eukaryota; kingdom Metazoa; phylum Nematoda; class Chromadorea; order Rhabditida; family Heterorhabditidae; genus Heterorhabditis; species Heterorhabditis indica. The sequence continues at coordinate 51,762 of JAJAVP010000268.1, read as the reverse complement.
GTTTCATCTCCTATAACAACTAAAAATAATTATTTCTGATAAATAAAAAAAAATCTATCATTTGCATCAATTTAGTCATAATTTTGCTTTAGTTATTCATATATAACATTAAGTAATAAATATAACAATGTAGAAGTTAAATAAAATTCAATCAAATTACTTTTTTCCCTCCTGGTTTCATATCTGGTTGTTCAGTAGGTGTAGGCCCTAGTTCATGACTACACACCATTATTTGTGACAAGTCTGCCACTTTGTAAGCATTTTTCTTGTCTATGGTTTTCATTACCTAAACTACAAAAATTTTTAAAAACATTTCATACCCTACTTTAAAGAATAAATCGACGAAAGCTACCTCGCTAACACATGGTAAATCATATATCTTCGCACTCATTATTCGATCTCCTAATCGTATGTGAGCATGCCTCATATCTGTGGATGTAAATTGAACAGCTAAATCATCTTTAGCACTGTCATCATTAAGTATCGCATTAACCTATAAAATATTTATACATGGTTCCTAACCAAAAACAACTATCTATACAAACGCTAACCTTTTGAGCTACATCAGGAGGTACTCGTAATATTAAATGATTCTCCCAATCTTGAACATCTTCTGCAACATCAGCAATCTAGAAAAGAAGAAACGAATCAGGTCTATGCTTTTTAAAAGCCTGCATAAATGAAAATCGTATAAATCCAGCATAATTTATATTCAAATTACTAATGAGAATCTAAGTAAAAAAATAATTATAACTACCCGTTGCGGAACTCTTTTAGCTAGAATTCGTGATGAACCTGCAGACATAGTATAAACGATACTGAAAACAATACCTGTACTTCGTTATTATAAAATATGGAAGCCGTGAGTCTTTAAAATTCGATTAAATAATTTCGCTGTATATGAATGTACTAACTCAATGATAATAAATTTGAATAGTAGAAGTTTTGCGAATTTCTAGCATTGTTCGGAAACACTGAATGTCATTAGAGCGCGATTTGCACTTGTGTTGCTTACTTCCTATACCTCTAGCGTAATACAACAAACAGAATAATTTGCTTAAGTGAATAAAATCCCCATTTTAAAAGTGAAAAATAATGTAACTGGAATTGATCATAAATATGTAATATAGTTAAAAATCACATTTTATATTATAATGTTATATTTCATAGATTAAAGTTTATTCTTATAAATTACTGGGGAAAATGAGCTAACAATGGTGTTATCAATACATAGCACATGAAAAATAATTTATATATTTTACTATCATTAAGAGTCTATTGATTTGTTTACGCCACTATTTTCATTAGTGTTATTAGTGTCACATATATGTAGATAAAATAGCTTGCTCGTTTGGGATAACTGTATAACCCTGCTTACGCTCACATTTATAATGATCCCAAACAAATTACAATCAAATATCAATTAGATATTTCCTGGAAATTATAACTTTTCTATGCAATTTTGCTAGATATTTACGTTTTATGAACATAAAGTAGATGCAAAGATATGTAACAATGGCATGGTAAGCAATGTTCAACGGTCCTAGAATAATACGACCAATAAATTTTCGCATTTTATCTACCGAAAAATAATAATTTTTCACAAAAAATTAAATCAGTAGAACTAAAACATTTGTGTGACTTGTTACTGTATTAATATAATGTAATTATGTGGTAAATGCCGATTACACTAACGACTTATGCAAGTTGCGTCTATTCTATTTTAACTCGTCCCATAATACAGTTCTTAAAGTGCATACAACATAGGAATCATCAAAGTAATATAGCATAAAGAAATAAGCTTAAACGCCCAACATTCAATTTATAAGTAAAATTAGTGTTTACAAGATAACCACTTTACTACTTAATCATTATTAGTTTTAATTTAGTTGTAATTTTCTATGATTTGCTTGTTTCTCATCTGCATATTTGACTTTAGATTAATAACTTAGGTAGTTATTGCTATGAGGAATGATATTTTGTGGTGAATTTTATTAATTTGTCACTAATAGCACCGTCCACTGTTAGCATATAGTCAAGATAATGTAGTTAACATCTGTTCCTATTGTTTGTAGGCAATTTGATTAACAGTGTTAGTGTTTTAATTTATAGGCTTTTAGTTTTCATCACTTCATCTTTTTACTATAATCCTTACAAGACTTTAGAATATGAATTTCATTATAATTTTTTTAATGACTCAGACCTGGAGTAGCGAAAGAATCAGGTAAGCAGTACCTGACCGTGAGAATATTAGCGGTTTTCACACAGTGTACATCTTTCACTTTTATGCCAATATTTCGTTTAAATTATCATAGAAAAAATTGAATAATGAGTTTTCTTCAATATATCCTTCTTAAAAACGAATCTAATAAATCAGACGCGCTTGTAACTAGGAATAAAAGTAGTAAATGTTATATATATATATATATATATATGTGGAGTATTTTCTAGTTAGTCGAAATAGAAAATAGAAAACATCGAATTTTTGGGGTATTTTAGTGAGTTCATGCGTATTCTTGGCATTTTCTAACAATATTAATTGACATTTATGCTCCTTGTCCTTAGTCGCCGTGTGAATGCTCTCTCGTGAATACGCTTGTTGTTATCGAATTTTCTTCTTTCATAATATAATAATTACTAATGCACTATACACCATCGATGTTAGCTTAGTTGTAAATTAAACAGAAAGAATTTATTAAGATTTTAAAGTTTTATTCCAATATTACTTATCGCATATATAGATCAGTAATTACGTTGATGCGTTATCATGCTAACTGCTTAATTTTTTAAATTGAAAAACGTTAGGAATGCTGCCTAAGGTTTGCTTAGTTGCATGTTGTAGAAGTTGCGTTGATATGCAGCCCATTCAGTAGCATAAACAGCTTAGGATATATCTTAGAGTTCACTTTTCAATGAAATCCCTCGTCTTCTCACGTTGCTTTCTGCCTTTTACTCTAATGATCACGGTTTATGCATGCTATTGTGGATTTCTATTCGAGATTTCATCAGGCTTATAGCCGTTTATAGAACTTTAAGCCTCTAAAAGTGATGTTTCTGCGTCAGTCTTGCCCTACAACATACCTGCCACTTCAACATTCTCACATCACTCGTCGTATGTCTTTCCTACAAATGCTGGAACTAACATTACTTCACTTGTCATCTCGGTGTCTATCTATGATTCCTGTAGTTCTTTTACTTCGCATGTGTAATTTTATAGGTGGCTAGATGTGCTTTATCCTTAATTCAACCATCATTTTAAACACGTCATGCTGACATTTTCTCAATTAATTAATCCATAAACTGTTGTGGCAATAGAAGCTTTCCTCTTTCGTAGAAATCCATCTATTTCTAAAGTGGTACTCCATTACATAACGCATACTGGATTATTTCTGCATTTATCGCGTTATAATAACCGAAAAACAAAAAAGGTTTCCTGTTTTTATAAAAATAATTTTTAACTGAGGTGCTTCCATCCTGACAAATACATAATATTTTTGTAGTTTACATAAATAAGATGTTTTTTAAATGCATTTTTTTTTAATGCCATTATATTAAAGTTAGCATATTTTTCATCTATTTAGTCGCTTTAATCGTTTAAGCGCATATCCAGATGTCTTAACATCTGAGCCTAGTAACTATAATCAGGACGAATACTTCATCAGTGATGATAGTATAAATTAGTTTAAGCCATCCACTTCTCAAGAGAATAAAAGACAGCAAAAATGCAATTAGTATTTAAGGGCGGAGCCAAATGAAGGTCCGCCCCCTAAGCCTGAAGTGCTACCAATTGCTGAATAACTTTTCGTCAAAGCTACATGAAATCCACATTGTCATATATGGCATCTTATTCATTGTTTTTTTTCCAGTTCAAATATTTCTAAATTTATTTTAACAGGATTAATGTAGTGGTAATGTACTTTCAATAATTATTTCTTCTATTAGAGGTGAATATTATATATTTTTCTAGTAGTTTCCTCTGTTATATGCTATTTGCTTCGGTATTTCATAACCAGCATCTATTGAAATATCGTAAACCAAGCTTCAGTGGTATTTTTTTATTTACCTATTTGAATATCCTATATTTCGATTGTTTTCTAGCCTCTACGTACAATGTGATGTTGTCACTGCTCACTCTTCTCCTAATGACGGTTGATACCGCAGCTGCTATTTCGGAAGATCTATTTCATCCTCAAAAGTATTCTTGTTTTAGGTATTGAATTTGTGAATTCTCTGTTATAAGTAAATTTAACAATACAGGGTATGGAGTTCAAGAAGGACAAAATTCTATAAAAGTTGTCATATTTCAGTTGTGCTTCCTTCGTTTATCTCCCCTTGTGGAATCAGTTGATGCACCACTATTTTCCACCTAAGAACTTCACTGACCGGTGCTGGCAACCCGATGGTGGTAGGTGTCGTGTTTTAAAATCTAAATTATGTCCCTTGTGTAAAATATTCTCTAAAACTATAATTATTGGGGTAAAATTAAATTTTCGTAGTTATTAGCTTTGGTAAAACGAGAAACTAGTAAAGGGTCAAGTATCCATTCACGAATTCCTTTCCGCTGTTATTTTTCACTTCAATAATCTTATAATCAACTAAGTTACGTAGTACAAATTTGTTTTTGGCTAATATATTACAATGCTCACAATGAGAAATATATCGCTTCAGTGGTAGCTTATTTCTATCCTGTAGAAATCTCCAGTAAACAACTTACTAGTCTCAATGTTGAACCGTTTTCTTTCATCTATACGTCTATGATACATCATGAAATGGTAATTGAATAACTCATAAATACTGAAAGTATATCTCTCTTTGGTGAAGTAAATATATGAACTATTAAAGTCAAATGACTAGGTAACGTTTATTAGTTACTGGAAATCATATTTATCCGTTAAACCCCGCTATCAGGTGAGAATGAGGCTATCAAATTTGTATGTTCTATTTGCGCTACATTAATTCCACTCATAGAAACATGCTTTACTTTGTATCTTAACTCTAGAATTTTTGACCTTTTTAATATACGTGTGTAGATAAATAATTTTTCTTTAGGAATAGGAAGTGTGGCCTGTACATCTGCATGTTTCACTTTGGTAGAGCGAATTGATCAGCAGGACTGTAAGTCACTACTTCTACTAAGTATTTTTAACGTTTATTGTGTTAAGATACTTGTAATTTCCAATATTTTTTTTCTAGTTTTGGTGAACAACTAGATTTATTCATGACAAAATCCGGAATTTCAAATCAATTTCTTCCTGTTTTCGTGTGAAGACTCAACACTATTTAATCATTCCTATGTTTTCTCCTATTTTCACTAAATAACGGGCATCTCTAAAACATTTATAACATGCGCAATTAATTTCTTAAAATCTGAGTGCATATTTTCGGATATTTATATACATGGGAAATAAGCAAATGTATATATGCGTCCACCGTTTAAAAAATGCGCGAATCACTTCGCCATCATGATATTGCCATACTCAAGAATAAAGGTTGATGTTTGTCCAGCTTAGCAGCTACAAAGGCTTCTAAAGTAGTTTCTATAAATATTCATTTGATATCTGGTAACTACTATTTGATGTGCTTGAATGTTTAAGTAGTTCATTCCATCGTTAATGACCTTCAATTGCGTCCTCACTTTTATTGCTGTGTATCTTCGTGTCATTTTTCTCTTTTTCCTCATTCTCGTTTCACTCATCTATGTTTTATTGCACTTGAATCTTCTTGAGTTTGTCCGTCAGCTTCGCGTTCTCTCCAGTTATTGGCATTTCTATAGAGAGTACTTCACTTGAACAAGTAATGAAACTGATCACCTAACTAGGTTGACCATGAAAGTGATTAGTTAATCGTCGGAAACTAAGTGAATATTCCTATCAAAAGTTTTGTTTTAGTGGCTACAATTGCATGCATATAAAATAAATTTACTACATGTTGCAAAATGTTATTGTGCTATTTGTACTTTCTTTTCTATTTCTTCTTTTATTTATTTCGAGATTTTCTCTATTATCTATCGCAACTCATTAGATTGTGCATTAACCTAGTTGTTTCTGAACTGCGTATATTTTAACTGCTGCTCTAAAATAGGTACCATAGATAAATCTTAACTTTAACCGATTGGTGTGACTTTTTTGGATCTGTTCAAAGTCTAGTAATTATATTTCGAAGTAACATCGTAAAAAGTTAAGATGTTTGAAGTTGTTGAATTAGTAGTGGCTTATTTCTGATTAACGATTGTAAACTACATGGAAAATGAAAACATCGCTGTTTTATCGTCGTTTTTCTGTCTTTCTGTGGGAGATGTCGGCTGCTATTTATAGTTAATATTTGTATTTAGACTTAGTTTAAAAATAATATAATTTATGCGAGGAATGAATAAGCTTAAAAGAGATTTGGATGTCTTAAATCGTTATTATTAGGAGATTTATGCGTCTGTTAGCATGGGTGTAGGAAATGTTTTTGTTAGCCATATTATCTTAGCTGTAGAAAAGATATTCTCTAGAATAAAGCATAAAACTAATACAATTAAGTTTGTTTGGCTAATAATTTCTCCGTCATTATATGCGACAAGTAATGTTTTAGAGCATCACTCCCCTAGAGCACCAAACCAAACGGCTCTCGGTGGCAATTTGCACGATGGGTAATGAATGCTTGTCTAATAGGAAATTATAGGTTGGCACCCATGCTGCCAGTCACACTAGCAAGTGAATATGGTGAACGTGTGCCACCGGAAACCATGATATATATTATCCAAGGTACTATCGATTATTTTCGCACAGTGGTGGAAATCAGTCCTGAAGACCGAATAGCTCAGATCCCAAACACGCTTTGGAGATATTAGCATCTCACAGAGACAGATCTATTCTAAACATGAACGCTACTGTACAACAACAAATTTCTTGTATTTGATAAAAGTATTTTTCTCTCGTTCTTTCTACTGTCAAATCCATGCTTTCTCCAGGTTCTTTATTCTTTATCATATCAGCTTTCAAATCTTCTTAGGATAATTACCAATTCAAGAATTGTCTAACGGATTGGTATAAACACGCTATTTAGGGAGTCTGGCATACAATTGACGATTATTGCACATAATTAAATTTGCCAGTGCGAAAATATTTGTGTCAATGTCACCTTAGTCAGGCTGATAGAGATACTAATGCGTGAAGAAGTCGAATAATGAATAGGCAATTGGTTTACGATAACTCTCTAACATTAGCATTGTTGATTAGAATATAAAATAGAAGGCTAGTTGTAAACTAACTTCCATGAATTAACTCCTCGAAATCTATATAATTTGCGGGACTAACTAATGAGCGAACAAGATATCAAAAGTAGCTCTATAATTTAACTCTTCGATCATTTATCTCACTTTGTCCACAAAATGCTTGCTTAATACCAATAAGAACATTTTTCTTCTTTCAGAAGACATTTAGGGGTTGTGAGCGCATAAATCGCCTGAAGGATAACGGTATCTGGAGCGTTTCTCAACGAAATAACGGGGGACATAAGCCTTCAAAATATTATAATTAAATCATAATGTTCTGCATAATAACGAATAAGTGGTAGTGTGATGAGCTTAGATGTAAGAATTTAGTGTTATTTTGAATAGGCGCCACCATGGTTTTGATCAACAGTTTATTTATGCACAAAGTCAAAAATAGTGATTGTATCACGGGAATCACTGATTCTTCAAATGGATTTAACAATATTTGAAAATTAAAACGATGGAATTAAAGCAATGTAAATATCTCACGTAGTTTATATTGTTAGATTCAATAATATACGGAAAAATCATCTATATCAAATGAATTAAATTAGTTTATCCAATATTTCTCGTCTCACTGTATGTCTAATTTTATTTCTTATCCTTCTACAATCGATCTGCGTTTTCCGTATGCCGTGACTATTATTGAGACAAAAACCAGCGTCATATCTATGCATATAGCTATGCACTTCCCAACGACCAAGCGTCCATTTCAAATCAAGATAGAATTGCTGTAAAAAGGAATGCTTTTCCTCACTTACATTTAATGTTTACCCCATTCATACCCAGATAATGTCATTACTCAATTTACCTTAGTAAATACGCGCTGAAATTGTCTTAGTAAGAGTTATTTTTAAAAAGCAACCTTATATTAATTTCGTATTTTATAATACAACAATGATATGAACATCCATTAGTTGAAAATCCTAACTTTTATCTAAGTTTACATAAATGATTCAATTAAGAGAATTTAATCGGAAAACAACCTGGCTAATTTTCAGTTTTTAATGGGCAACGAGGTGTTCTACGTGGTTGTGTTGATCGGTTGCTTCTTTTCGGATTAGATGACGACGTTAGAAACGTCCTCACTTCTTATAACCATCAGAAGATATGCAGGGAAACAGACAGAAAAATACTGCGATTGTATCCCCTGAGTACGGAGAGTGATATAGTTAGTGTCTGTATTGTGTTCCATTCTTATCTTTCTTTTCTAATGTTCTCGATTTTCTGGGTAATGACGCAAAAAAATGATTAAGGAAGATCAGTTTCGAAGAAGGACTTGATGTGAATAAAAATATTTTTTTTTGAATTTAAAATTTGCTGTAGTTTACTTCTTTCAAGATTCTAGCTTATCTGTTTCCAGTGTTGTCGTTTATTGAAATTTTTTTCCTGAACGCGCTCACCTGTCTCTCGTGATTTATTCCCGACGGTTGTAAATGAGTAGCGCAAATGCAACGAAGAATTCATACTAGATGCTAGCCGATTTGGATGGCGAATGAATAATGGATTACTTTGAAAGATAGAGAAGAACTGGAAAATGAAGAAAGCACCTTTGGAATCACTTTACGAAAAGTAATTACTGCGGCTAATTGTTTCTGTTCGAACACTAAGTAACATTGCAAAAATTTATTCCACTCGGAAAATCGCCGACCATTTTTCAATTTTAAAAAAATTTCATCTTAAATTTAATGTAGTATAAATGATATTTTCAGGTGACATTGTGCTCCTGTTCTGGAGATCATTGTAACGACCAGGATATGTTAATAGCGTCGAATTCTTCGTTACACACTTATCTTTACTTTTATGTACTAAGCCTATTCATTTTGGTGTCTTTCTTAGGTTAGAAAACGCATTGATGCTGAATATAGTCTCATTTTATGTGATACCGTCTTTCGATCCTCATTGATTTACGAATATGTTGCATTGCTCATACTTCGACGTTTTTTGTAATTTCACACAAAAATACTCTAAGATATTACTCTTACTACCGGTCTCTGGAATTATTCCATATCTGTTAAACTATTTCGACTACACTCAAAGATTATAAATAATATTTTGAATAAAAATAACCGCTGTTATTTAGTGATTCTGAATAGTAATTGCCTTCATTTGCGCTTACCTTAGACTCTATTTCCACCCTTCTTATGCTTAATGAAGCCTTATTTCATTCTTCTTGTCACCTCTTCTGCCTCCCACATTAATTAGTGCTAATTGATACATGATGTACGCTCATCCATCGACTGTCATGCTCCCCTATTGACTCTTTTCAATTCAACCGCATATTGAGTTTCTAGCAAATAATGAAGTGCGCATGAGGGTTTTTAATTGCTCGTGTCATGACTTCAAAAAAAATCGACATCTGGGAAAGGGAACAAAAGCAGTAACGCTCTTCTTAATCTTTATTTTGTTCTCTTTTCTGTGTAAAATAAAATATAGCAGGTTATTATCGATATGGTTGATTATTTATTTGAACTCCTCCATTATCCCAAATATATTTTTACCTTCCTGTATTGAAATAATAGGTGATTGCAGTTAAATCGTTTCCTAGTATTATTCTACTATTTGATAATCAGCTGTAGTATCTTTTAATATATACAGTATGGAGAAAATGTCGTAAAATATGTAAATACATAGGTAAAATTGTACATAGTTGTATCTAGCACTATTTGTTTCATATATACAAGTTTTTGGTTTAGTTCCATAGTTACTATAGAAGTGAATACTCTCAGTGGATTCACTTATCGTTTGTAGCACATTCATTTCGTCAATTCACTGTCATTCTGCCTGGTTCATTAAATATTCTCGTTTACGGGTTTCAATGCAGCTGTCGGTAATATAATTAGTCGCAAAGGTAATGGAAGTCGAAAGTTGGTTCTTTACTTATGGTTTCGTTGAAAAATGTTTCGAAGGGTGCGTGGGGGTCAGCTCGTTTATGCACATCGACCTAACGGTTTAAAAATTCACTGTTTTATTAAATGTGACAGTGCGTTAATAATCCCTGTAAGAGTTTTACTCTTTTCATCATAGACAGACTTTAGTTTTCGCTCATTAATGAGATGCTAGAAGAATAAATCACACAGCTGCATTCTAAAAAAAGTAGGAATTATGTTAGCACAATTTACATAAACATTTTTAAAGATTTTGCTAATTGCTTATAATTGTTTCTTCACTAAGGGAAACACGCTAAATATATTACCATAATCCATGTTACTGCCATTTACTTTAGAGCATTGATGAACTTAAACTCTTATGAATTGGTGAAGAAACTAGTAAAAACTGATTATTAATTAGTTCACTTTTCCAAGATTCCTTGAAGACAAAAGTTCTGCTTGAAGCAGTAATTAAAAAAAAAAACATTGTGTATGAAAAAATATATTTGTAAGTAGGTAGAAGTTGCTAATAAAATAATCAATTTTTTAGAAGGATAGAATAAAATAACTAATTGGTTGTCTTAACAATAAAGTTAAATAAATAAAGGTTAGTTCCACTTGGTTTCCGACGTTTAACTCCGTATAATCTTTGTGTAATAAACCAGCATTAATAAATAAAAGGCAAACCACATTAAATTTTGCTTTAAAAACTAAAATGCGCCTCTTCAGTAACACTACCTGAATATGAACATGTGCAATACAATTCGAAATAAAAAGATATAATATTTTACGACGACATACCACCGAAAAATAAGCAATCCGACAAACCTTGCGATGAATCGCGCGCCAATGAAAACCAAACTTTTGGGAGTCAGCCAGAAATTTACTTTCAATAGCGTTTTTTATGGGAAAGGTATTTGCATTTTGTAATTCTTTAGGTATTATTTTTAAACCAAGGATATTAGAGGTATGCTTGCCTTTTTTTACAGAAAGCTAGTTATACGCATGCTTATGTAAGTACCACATTTAAAAACTAGTTATTATTTGTGATATCTAATTGATTTATGAATAACCTAGATACATTTGTGAATAAATTGTACTATCATCTTCATATTGAAGTCGTCTTAAATCCATCATTATTCTTAAAATTTTAATTCCTTAATGATGTTATATTCCGTATTGCCTACTTTTATTTTTACTATGACGATATGTACTGTCCTTGTAGTTCTCGCAAAATGGTGTTCACATGTTCAATCAGTGGTGAACCTGCCGAGGAACCAGTGTTGTCATCAGTCTCTGGTCACATCTTTGAGAAGAGGCTTATAATTAAATTCATTGAGGAAAATGGTTCGGATCCGATTAATAACGAAAAGTTAGGGGAAGAACAGGTGAATATTTAATTAAGGAATTGCTAATGCGAAATAACATTTCTAAATTGCCACAAAAATTTCTAGTTGATCCCTTTAAAATCGGAGGGATGCAATTTGGTTCCACGAAATGTAGCAGGAACTTCCATACCATCTCTGTTAAAAATGCTACAGGATGAATGGGATACTGTTATGTTAAATAGTTTCTCACTCAGACAGCAACTTCAAACGGCTAGACAGGAGTTGTCTCACTCGCTCTATCAGGTATTTTTAAAGATTCTCACTATAGTACGTTAGTAATTACTAAACATCAGCATGACGCCGCTTGTCGAGTGATTGCAAGGCTGTCAAAGGAATTAACTGCAGCAAGAGAAGCGTTATCTACTTTGAAACCACAATCTGTCAATAATGAGGCATCTGAAAAGGATGTAGATATGGAGCAAAGTGTAGATGAAGCTCAGGGTATTTGACCTTTTTTTTTCGACGTTTATTTGGTTAAAATCAAGAAGTCGTCATCGATTGTTTACTATAATGAAGGGTTATTTGCTTTTTTAAAGGTATTTCTGGCGCAGTTCTTCTGAAACTCGATGAAAAAGCAAAAACTTTAACGGCGGCTCGAAAGCAACGTGGAAAGAACTTACCGGAGGGATTGGCAAAACAAGAAGACTTTGCGAATTTCATTCAAACGGCGTGCCATACTGGGATACACAGTACGGGGACTCCTGGTATTACAGCATTGGATGCGCATGTACATTTTAACATATATAGTCATTATTTATTTATTTTTGTTTTCAACCTGTTATACTTCTATACTCTTTTATAATCAGGGCAAGCTTGTCCTTACGGGGGGGGCAGATAAAGCTGTGGTGTTATTCAACACCGAAAACGAACAAGTACAAGATGTTTTCAAAGGCCATCAGAAGAAGATCAACTCTGTTATTCTTCACCCTAATGGGCAAAATGCTATTTCTGCAAGTTCCGATGCTCAGGTATGTTTTTATTTACTAAGTAGTATCTCTTAATTAAAGGAAATGACTGTTTTAAATAAATATTTATGAAGGAGTCGCTTAGTATAAAATGTCGAGCGTATGCATTCATAAATTTTTTAGGTTCGAGTGTGGACTACATCCGAAGAAACGTGTAAAGCAATAATCGACATTCACCAGGCTCCTGTTACCGGTTTGGACTTCTAAAAGCTTTATTTATATGCCCATTAGTTATCAATAGAAACTAAATAGCTGTTACTTTTAGTGAAAACTTACAATTGGACAATTAAAATTAGTTTTATTTGGTATGTATTTAAAATTAAAGCAATTTAATTACGAAACATCAAAGTTTGCTCAGAGTACTTAGTGATTTTATTTTTGTATGTTTAGAGGGAATACACTTAATCGTATTGAAATGGTTAGTTTAACACTTGTTTCAGATATTTCTCTACATGCTACTGGAGATTACGTTTTATCAGTTTCTGATGATTCCCATTGGGCTTTTAGCGATATTAACGTTGGGAAAACCCTATGCAAGGTAATAATTATTACTATCTCGTATTTGGTTGGTAAATTTGACTATTATAGATTCGTGCTGATGATAGCTCTTCAGTGGCTATTTGCTGCACTCAATTCCATCCAGATGGTCTTATTTTTGGTACTGGAACTGCTGATGCAGTGGTTAGCCAGCTTATATATATATGTATGTTTATATAAATGTATATATGGTTTGACTATTTTAAATTTTAAGGTTAAAATTTGGGATCTAAAGGAGCAAACAAATGTGGCTAACTTCCCTGGACACCAGGGTGCAGTTCGAGCTATTGCATTTTCCGAAAATGGATATTACTTGGCTACTGGTGCAGAAGATGGAGAGGTATGACATAAGGCTTTTATGCCTTTTCTATAGCTACTTATATAATATTATGGTTACAGGTAAAATTGTGGGATCTACGCAAACTGAAGAACTTGAAAACTCTCAGTCTTCATGATGGTAAAAATCCGATCAATAATATTTTCTTTGATCACAGTGGTACCTATCTTGCTATTGCATCTAGTGATGTTCAAGTGCTTCACGTTAAATCATGGCAGGTAAAGACCACCTTTCATATAGTAATTAAACATCCATAGTTAGTATAGGTATTAAGATGTAGTGATCACGTACATTGCTTCATTATAGGTTGTCTCAACTTTCGAAGAGCACACAAGTGCTGTGACGGCTGTGCGTTTCGGAGAAAATGCACGTTCCGTTTTATCAACTTCTATGGATAAGAGTCTGCGTATTTATTCATGCGATAACTGAACGTAGTCTAACACCCCGAGATTACCAATTTTTAAAATTCGATGTTATAGTATTAGTTCAGTCTGAATCACAACATCTCTGTTTAAATATAATTGTTTTTGAACTATAAGCATCTCATTTCATTTTAAAGTTTACTGAAATTGAGCGTTAATCAATTTGTCTATGTTATGATTTTTAAGTTTCTTAATTATTTACTTTGGATGAGTTCATCCCATCACATTATTTGTTGTCTGGTGTTCTCGATGCTGTATTTGCTTCGGTTATACTATCAATGTTGTCGTATTAATGGTTAACGGATAAAAATATTTATTGTTCTTCAATATTCACTATCTTACATCGGTTGAATACCAATATTTGTGTGAATTTGCATGAGATATCTGAAAAGCGACCTAAATTAAACTAACATGGATATATTGGGTCACGTATTTCCTACAAGAAATTCCTTTGTAAATGCACTTTTAGGATGGATTTTGTCCGTCGTTGGAGGGATAACAATCCAAGTACGGACAGGGAATTAGAGCATCCAGAAGTATTCACTGAGGACGAAGAAGTACATCATGAACTAGATATTGTTCAGAACGAAGTAAAACGAGGTTAGTAGGAAGGTTAAACCATTTAGGCTTTATGAATGGTTTCAATATACTCTAACAAATTAAATAATTCTGGTTGTATTTGTAAAATGACCAATGAGGTTTTTTGTTGCAAGGATAACTTTAATTTTAAGAACTCATACGTTTATATTATTTTGCTTGGAAAATGTAATTTTCGATTGAATAGAAAAATAGACCAAATTTTATTAAAGTAGGAAATAGGAATGAAACAAATATTTTAAGACTTATGTATAAAGTGTTCAGTAAAATGATGCCTCATCTTGTCAAAAAAAACTTGATAAGATAGGGGAAAACTAAACAAAATTTTAGAACTGGGAATGTATAGTTTTGGTTACGTAATTTTATGCGAAGTAATAAGCCAAAATGTATATTTTATGGCTTTATACCGATCTTAGGAATGACAGTTCACAGAGAGCCAAATTTATCCATGTATATTTAAGCTATAGCCCACTTTTATATCTATAGTTCGCAAGCGAGAATTGCTGGGTTCATCAACTAATTCTGATATGGTGGCTACACATCAATCGAAACGGAGAAAATTATCTGGTTCAGCAAGGTTTTCTTTCAGTTAGTAGAAATATTTTATCGTAATTTTCATATGGCCAGAGCTAATTTATTATAAAAGAGCAGATCGAGTGATAAGTTACCGACATACGTTTTTTCAAAATAAATATTGGAAAATTCGGTGGTTTAATTTTTATAATCTATAATTTTAGGCAATTTATTTTTTAATCCTGTTAAAACTATGTATCGCCTGATTAGTGGCGGGGACTCTGATAGCGACAACGAAGAATTTCAATCAAAGACCCTAACTATATCAAAACGAAATGGACAAAAAAAATTCTGTGGGGTTTACCATAATTTTTTATTATATTATATAAAACCTCGAATTAGTTTTTGTTTATTTCCAAAATCCTTCTAGCGTTTCCATCATCTCCTCGAATAATAGATCTCACAATGGAGGCTGAAAATGAGAGTCAAGATGGCGGAGTGATTGGTATAATGGATGTGCGCGCAGAATTACAGAGTCAAAATGATTTAGAAACGCTTTGTCTTGACGATTGTAATAGAACACTAAAGGAATGTGGTGATGGTTCAGTTGTAGTGGATGACGATAATTCAAATGAAGTATGTTATTAGTACTATCTTGTTCATATGTAGTTATAGATATAGTGTATTGATGTTTTCAAGGTTCAAGTTGTGGCTGAATTTTGTCATTCATCACGCAATGATTTGAAGACGTCAAGAAAATCGGTGGAGTATATAAGGGACCAGGTTGCTTTAAAGCTATATATAGTATAAATTAATAAAAATAACAAATTTTTAGTTTCTACTGGATGATTACAGTGAAGATGAATTTAGTTTAGGTTGCTGCTGCATCGAGCTGTTCTCCATTAAGAAATAGTCCTCTTCGGTCTGATTCGATTTGCTCGTTTACTACAATTGAAGGTGAATAAGTGATAATTACTTGTTGTATGAAGTTTTATTATACAGCTGTATTTTCGTTTTAGTCTCTTGTATTCAATATAAATTTGTAGAAACTTTATATTATTTATTGTTAGCAGATAATGATCATAATCATGATCGTGTAAGTGCGTCACCATCTCCGGAGGATAGTATTAGCAGACAGGTCACTCCGAGAGGATTTTATCACGGTTTGTAATTTAATAGGAAGGTGTTGTATCGTTTTATAGTTTGTATTTTTTTTAAAGAATCTGTATCTCGTGAAGATCGTTGGCGGCGAAGGAAATCGTTAAGTTCGCAATCATCAATCAATAAATCATCAGTATCAGCTGTGCATAAAGTTGCCGATCGAATAAGGAAGAAATCGTTTTCCAATTCAGTTCGCAGTGTTAGTTATAATTCATTGATGTAATAATAGTTTAGAGTAATTTATTTTATTTTAGCCTGTTAATCTATCTGCTCGTGATAGATATATGGAACTACTGGCTGAATACGGAAATGGATCAATCGATTTTACATCTATTAGAGAAATGAACACAGGACAAAGAAAGAGGCCTGATACAGTTTTATAATATAATACTTATTATCTGCTAAATATATTCGATGATTTTAAGCTTATGACTTTAGACCAGTTCGTAAACTGAAAAGACTGAACACAAATGATGATAGTGTTAGACGTGTAAGAGACCTACTCAAGCGTATAGATGGTAGAGGTCTCATAACGAAAAGGTCATTTGAAAAGCAACCATCAGTAGAATTATCAAGGTAAGTATAATATTCGTTTACTTCTGTATGACTTTATCTAATAATCTATTATGTACGTTTCTTATGATTAATTTATAGTAGTGAGGGTTCTACAACTTTGACACCTTCTCCAAACGATAGTGATGGTGTCGAAGGATTGACTATTGTGGAATGTAATGACAGGTACAACACTGTATATAACTATATATTTATATTGCTGGCTTAATATAAAACGGATTCACAGACTAATTACTGCAATAGTTATCATTTATAATTGATTTATCTTAGATCCTCATCACCTTCTGTCGTCCAAACATTGTCACGCTCACACACACCAATGTCACTAGTTAGCACATCAAGTAGTTCTGATCGTCTTAACGAATTAATGACACGATTGAAGAATGTAGAATTAAGGGGCCCTACAGCACAACGTCATTATAGTAGGTAAGTGTTTTTTCTAAAGTAAATAACCGATTTTAGTTTTGTATATTAAAAGTCTCCAAATATATAATTTTACTTAAGTTTTTTTTTCAGGTATCAAGCCGAGCAACGCGGTAAGAGAGAGAGAGAAATTGAACTTGTTGAGGAGACACGTATTCGAAGTATAGCGCGTATTACAAATCGCGAAGAGTTAGAGGCTCAAACTCGGAAGCGTCTTGCGTTACAGGGAATTCGTGTTCCTAAACTAAAGCCAATTCTTAAGGACGAGTTTCCGCGTAAGCACTATTTTGGTATATTCATAAAAAAAAACATGGCTTTGAGGAATTTAGAAGAATGTAGCACCCTGGCCCGAAAACCAAGTGGTACCAGTTACTCAATGCACATCTTTGCGGTAATAAGTGTTACCTTCCATAGTGCAAAGATATATCCGTAATTTCTATAAGTTTTATTAGGAGATGGGAAAAAATTGTTTAAAAGGTTTACGAAACTGTGGATTGTGGAAATGGAAGTCTGCCATCAAGGAATAGTATCGTAATGAATGGAGTTAGCTGGTCTTATCATAATTTTCCACGAAAAATTTCTAAAAAAAAAAAGGAAATTTTGCAAACTGATTATGGAAGCTCAAATAATATTTCCTCGTATAAAGGGGACGATAAATTGGCGTGAAAAATTGTGTGCTGGGTTCCTGGTGTCCACAAATGTGTAGATCTTTTATGCTATGGAAAAACCTTAAATAATTGAAGTTATTGAATTCCTTATTTTTAGCTCTGCCTGATGATGCTCTTGATCTTTGTGACATTGTTTGGCAAAAACAGATGAATCCAAATGAAAACTTTAGTGAAGGTTTTGGTATAAAACTGACTAGGAAGGATCTTCTCACTTTATGTGACCTAGATTGGTTGAATGACGAGATCATTAATTTTTATCTACAGCTAGTCTGTGAAAGAAGTGCTCATACTGAAGAGATGCCAAAGGTATTCAACGATTTTAATCGTGTGGGAATCATGTAAGCCATGTAAAATAGAAAGTTCAGAACCTCTTATTTTAGGTATACGCCTTCAATACCTTTTTTTATTCAAATATTAACTCTAAAGGTTATGCGAGTGTCAAGCGGTGGACGAGAAAAATCGATATTTTTTCCTACGATATCCTTTTGGTTCCTGTTCATCTAAATGTGCATTGGTGTATGGCAGTAAGTTCATTATCATTATTTATTTATTTATTTATTCATATTTTGTAAAAATCGTGATGGTTTTTTAGGTTATTGATCTCGGAGAAAAGAAAATAGATTACTATGATTCACTTCTTGGTAGAAACCAACGGTGTTTGGATGATCTGAAGTGTGTTTATTCATTTCGATTTGAAAGGGAGTATTGTATTTAGATATTAATTAATTATTGATTTAGAAATTATCTTATGGAAGAATCCAAAGATAAGAAGAAACAGCCGTTTGATTTCACGAACTGGAAGTACAATTTGCGATCAGTTAGTGCTAGCCTTGTGAAAGCAAATTTCTAAGCTTACGTGACCTTTATGGTATAATTATAGGCATACGATATTTTCAGGATATTCCAAGACAATTGAATGGTAGTGACTGTGGTGTTTTTTCATGTAAATTCGCTGAGTTCGCATCGCGACGAAAGGAAGTGACGTTTAATCAAGAACATATGCCGTACTATAGGCAGAGAATGGTTTACGAACTTGTTAATAAGAAACTTTTATGATCTCAAATCAGGGTTCTTCATACATTACTTTGATGTCCTAGGTAATTTTTCGGTTAGTGATAAAAAGACGTGACTTCTCGTCCTATTGTAAATGTGGTATTACAATATTATTAATAGGGTATGAAACAGTTGAACGTCGTATTTGTCTGTTAAGTCAACCTATATTAGTATTATTATTTCAATTATTATTACTCCCTTTAGTAAACATTGATATTTCCAATCTTAATGCGGGTTTGTATTGGGCGCATCAAATATAGAAAGGCTATATTTTTCAATTACATATCCGCTTTATATTAGCAGGTATAGTTTTAATTATTTGATATCCATGGGGTTTAACAAAGAGCAGTTATAATTTCTGAAGTATTTGTATCTCAGTATTAACGTGCTTTAGCTAGATTAAGAGAATAAAGAAACATCGCTCCCACCTTAGATATCTCCCAAAATAGATTCAGTAGTATTCTATGAACATCTTTATCTGGTTTTTTTTTGTTTTTGTCATCAGTTATGCTATTACTTTTTGTGAAATATGATTTTATGGTTAATAATAAAAAATATTTTCTGAGATCCTTATAATTGTTTAACTAGTGAAGAGCTATGTGTGCACTATTCTAGTTTGCACTATTTTGTTAAATTTTCTATATTTATGAATTTGTAGTGATTTTTTTTAGATGCACACTAAGGATAGCGGTGATAGTAGAACAAGTAGCCATTTTAAGGATGGCGCTATTGACTTAGTAGCAGGTACTTTAGGTAAGTAACCGAGGTGGAAAGCTTATTTACATCAAGTGCGATAATTGTAGCTTGTGTGATTGACTATTCGTTCCTATGAAGTTTCCATAACCGCTCAACGTATATTTCTGTAGTTTATTGGTATTTAAGTTTTAACTAAAATAACTCCTGGGGGTTTATGTTCCTGCTTTATACTATAACGATAATATTAACACTTGATTTTCAAGTTATCTGTTATTTACTTTGAAACGCTATTATACATTTCTATTGCTTTGGTATTTATGTACTATTTTCTTGTGAAGTATTTCTGGACTGCTTTGCTGAATTTTGCATATATTATTACAAGGAGGTAATTAAGGTAGAAGAGCTAGCATATATGCTTAAAATTTTTAATGGTGCCTTCATATGCATAATTCATATCTAATAATTGTCATTATCTTAGGTGCACGGAAAGATCGAAGAAATTTAACGTTTTATCACCCAAATATAAGAGAGAGTTTCGAAATCAGATCTATGATTCGTCTACTGGTATTGGTAAATATATTAATGTTGGTGCATAGATTTGTTAGAAAATGATAAAGTCATTTGTAATACACTACTCAGTATACGTAGTGTTATTTCTCTTATATTAGTGGAAGGGATCCATAATCAAAAATTGAAAATATGGGTGTACCACGGAAAGATTCCTATTAGTTTAAAAACACAAATAACACTATACTCATTGCTTCCTTATCTTTTTTCTAGATTTTTTAAACTCACGAATATATAAGGAAAATAGCAGTACTTATTTGTGAAGATGTTAGGTGTTTGTGATTTTTAAACTGCCAATTTGTTTAATGTATTCAAATGTAATTATTCTTTAGGTGGAGTTGCCAATGTTTACGCGGGGCAGCCGCTAGATACAGTAAAAGTAAAAGTACAAACGTTTCCTCATCTTTACAGCAATTGGATTATCTGTCTTAAAAATACGTACAAAGTGGAAGGAATACGAGGGCTTTATGCTGGTCTGTTCTTCACTTTTATGGTTAATCCTTAGCTGGTCTCCAAGAATATTTCTTATCAAATAATGATTAAATTGTCAGGTACTGTTCCTGCCTTAGCCGCTAACATTGCTGAGAATGCTGTATTATTCACAGCGTATGGATATTGTCAGAAGGTGAATAGTTACAGATGTTGGTAATTTTAAGTAACATTAATCCTAATGTCAATTTTAGCTGGTGGGTCTACTAACAGGACAACCAAATATTCAAACCATGACTCCTATTGAGAATGCGTTGTCAGGATCTCTTGCTGCTATATTTGCCGCCGGAGTTTTGTGCCCAACGGAGTTGGTTAAATGCCGATTACAAGCTGCTAGGGAAATGGGAGTTACGTGGTAGGTGGAAAATAATTGAAGTATGAGATGTTTGAGTAATTTAAAAATTAATTTCTTACTCAGTGTTAATTTAGTACACCATTCACAGTCTGCCGTAATATGTGGAAAGAACGTGGTTCCCGTGGTTTCTTTATTGGTTTAAGTCCAACTCTTGCTAGAGAGGTTAGTGTTTTAACATTATAGAAAATGCAATATATACAGATATGATGTTTTAGGTTCCTGGTTATTTCTTTTTCTTTGGAGCATATGAAACTTCTAGATACATGTTTACAAAAGAAGGACAACAAAAAGATGATATAGGTTTGTTATAGTTTGCTTATGTCGTTTGTTAGCTAAGGCATCTATGTTTAGGTTTAATACGCACAGCAACGTCTGGTGCCCTAGGTGGTATGGCACTATGGACTTCAATTTTCCCTGCTGATGTTGTTAAGTCTAGGATGCAGATTAGTGGCGGCGGGCAATTCAGTCATATAATTGTTAAAATAATCAAGGAAGAAGATTAGTTTTCCAAAATGTTATCGTATTATTTTATTTTAATTTCTTCTAACTACGACAGTTTCAGGTGTCACTGCTCTTTATAAAGGGCTTTTGCCCACACTAGTGAGGACATGTTTGGCTTCTAGCTGTCTTTTCATCGCGTATGAGGAATCAAAGAAAATTATGCAGAAATTTTTTTAGACACTTCCTTTTTTCAAAATTATACACTACTAATGGTTGTTATGTTTATTGCATTTAGGTAAGTTAATTAACTATTTGTGATTGTTGCATTACTATTAACCGCATCTGCTTTAACCACAGCAAATTGATGTGTATACGGATAGGTTTTTACCTTGTGAATTGTTTTGATTTCAGAGTTTATGGAATTTGATATAAATAATTTTATAAAACCTGATTCCTACTGATTCCTAGTGAGTTTTCACTCATATTACTGCTAATTTTATCAGTTTAAATTCTAAGTGATACTGTTTATTAACTAGTATTATAGCGTTTTCTGTTACATGTTAATTTCTTCTCTAATTAAGAAAGTTGAGATACTAATTCCACTTCAGAGAGCTACATTTTCTCAATTTTATAGGGTAAGTCTGTGTCATGGTTATATACAATGAAATTTTAATTTTAATGCATTATTTTTAATTATCTATTCTTTAATGATACACTTCTTATCCATTTATGTGAGTAGGTAGTAGACACTTAAAACTGCGCACGTAGTGAAATCGAAATTCACGGTGATTGCAATTCGGTCGTCTTTCATTCAACGGGTTATCCAAACATTTCTTAGCTTTGATGTGATTATTTATTGATATTTTTAAATTTTTATTATACATAGGTTGGTACTACTAATTTTGACTGTCAGGGTCATAGTTATACTTTTATCAAGCTGTTAATGAATAAACTGTTATATAGGTTGAAACAACGTTCAACACTCACAAAGTTGGACGGCGAAAACAAATTGCACCCAAGTTTGGAAAAAAAGTCAAGCATCGCATATCAGATTATCTTAAAGAAATGGCTACTCCAGAAATCGAATCCGTATGTTCTTGTTACATAGAAGTCTTACATTTCTTTATATTCTTTATGACAAGTATGTATTCTAGCAATTGGCACCTCTTCGTGCAGCTGTGAAGGAGTATGGAGATTTAGTTCGTGAACTTAAAGTAAGAAAGTACAGTTATATAGTAGGTAATTAGTATTTAGTGATTTCAATATTTTATAGATGAATGGCTCCCCGAAGATAGACATTGACAAAGCTGTGGTGGAACTGAAAGCCAGGAAAAAGAAGCTCGAAGAAACGGTTAGGATTATAAAGTACATCCCAGTGCCTGTTTTTTTAAGTCTTAAAGATTCATTTAGGAGGTAGCTCTTGCTCCTAAGGAAGCATCATTTGATCGAATAAAGCTAGAAGACTTGCTTAAACGGCGGTTCTTCTATGACCAATCATTTTCCATCTATGGTGGAATAACTGGGCTGTTAGTAATATTTAATCCAATTAATTTTTATTTCTCGTTATTCTACCTTTCTTAGTAATCTACCACATATAATTTAGATATGACTTCGGACCGATGGGATGTGCTTTGAAGGCCAATATGATTCACGAATGGCGCAAACACTTTATTCTGGAAGAGGGAATGCTTGAAGTTGACTGTACTTCACTCACTCCAGAACCTGTTCTAAAGTTAGTCTGCCATATAATACGGAAGTTATATCTCATAATCCTTCTGCTCCATTATATCTCAGAATTAATTTAAAACTATAGAGCTTCGGGACATGTTGATCGTTTTGCTGATTGGATGGTGAAAGATGTAGAAACCGGAGAGTGCTTCCGTGCTGATCATCTTATCAAGAATAGCGTAGAAAAATTATTGGCTGTTAGTTACCTATCAAATGGTTAAATTTTTAACGTACTTCAAAAAACAATCTTCGAATTTCCTCGTTACAGTACTACATAATATAACTTCAGGATAATGGTACCCCAACAGAAACAAAAGTTACTCTTCAAGGTGTACTTGCTCAACTTGAAGGATTCAGTGATAAGGATATGCATGAGGTTATACTACAATTAACTGTGTAAACACTAACAGGCAGAAATTTTGTTCTAGGTTATTGAAAAATTCAAGTTCAAATCTCCCATTACCGGAAATAATCTGACCGCACCTGTTGCATTTAACTTAATGTTTCCAACTCAAATTGGACCTACAGGAGACTTAAAAGTGGGATTTTACTAGTTTTATACAACTAATGACTTCTTTCTATACAAATATTGATTTTGTGATTTAGGCATATCTTCGGCCCGAAACTGCGCAAGGAATTTTTGTTAATTTCAAACGCCTTTTGGAATTTAACCAGGTTATATAAAGGCTATTAAGATCATCTGTCTACATTAGTTATTCTGCTTGATTATGATTTAATTGCTTATAGGGGAAGTTACCTTTCGCTGCAGCTCAAATTGGACAAGGTTTTCGCAATGAAATCTCTCCACGACAAGGTCTTATACGTGTAAGAGAATTCACAATGTGTGAAATCGAGCATTTTGTTGATCCCATGGACAAACGGTTCTCTAAATTTAGAAAGGTTTGAATTTATTTATCAAGTTTTACTTAGGATATGTAATGAAATGGTTTCTAAATATGCGTTGTTATTATAATCACCTATAGGAAAAGAAGTTTACTTTTTTGAATTTTACCGTTTTCATTCTTTAGCTATATGATTATACAATGCTTCTTTTCTCTGCTTGTAATCAAATGGATGGCCAACCTGCCAAGGAAATGAAAATTGGAGATGCTGTCGAACAAGTAAATAATATTTATAATGATTTCCCTGTTTGATTTTTGACTGAGCAAGCAGTTTGCATGACTTATTCAGTGAATACAAACAAATCCCTATAGCCTAAGTGTTTACCATCTAATGTTTGTGAGATTTTCAGAAAATCGTAGCGAACGAAACTCTAGGATATTATATGGCGCGTACCCATCAATTCCTAATGAAAGTTGGAGTGGATCCACGTAGATTAAGATTTCGACAACATCTTGATAATGAAATGGCACACTATGCTCAGGTTAGTAGCGATGTAAACTGATTTTTTTAATATATAAAATAACTGTTACAAAAATATTACCGTCTGCAGGATTGTTGGGATGCAGAAATTTTAACAAGTTATGGATGGATTGAATGTGTAGGAAATGCGGACCGTTCTTGTTATGATCTAGTACAACATTATAAAGCCACCAATGTTAAAGTTAGTGATCCTTTTTTCTGCTCTTTTATTTTAAGTGTTTAGTCCTTAAAGAAATGACTTTTAAATTTATTATGTTTTATCAATGTGCATTAGATTAGTATTACATAAGAAGTATCATAGTGCTAATCACTATTTTAATAATTTAATTTTAGTTGGTTGCTGAGAAGAAGCTTACCGAACCACGTATTATCAATGTGGTAGAAGCACAACCAAACATGGCTATGATAGGAAAAGAATATAGGACAAGTGCTAAGAGAGTAGGTTAACCCATAGGTTTTTCTACAAGGTGCATCATAAGTTCTGAAACAAAATTCAAGTGTTGTTAATTTAGCATATATGACGTAGCAATTCGCTATGCTAACATACATGCGTTACTTAAAGCTTCCTTGGATCATGTTTAAAATGTCATTCAATTATTTCTTCTCTGAACTCTCATATGTCCAAAATTCTACACATTACCATCATTCACTTGCACGAGCAAAGATAGAGGTGTTGTGATTGCAAAGAAACTCCTAAACGTCGTTCGGCCGGGGCGCGCCTCGAATGTGCTCTTCACTGATGAAAATATTTTCACTATTCACCTGTCTTACAATAGTCAAAATGATAAACAACTTATTCAGCGTGAACACCAAAGAGATCTAAGAGACTATCCGTTGATAGCAGGACTTATTTTCCGTCATATCATTATTTGGGCCGGAATAACTGTTTGTAAGGACTCCGATAGTGCTCCCCTGGGCCTCAAAACACTTCGGACATTTCAATAGGACTGAGCCTCCGCTCATGGATCCCAAGCAACTTCTGAGGTGTGATAACAGCAGTTTCCAGACTTTTGAGGCAGAGGTTTGGTCACCAAATTCACCTAATCTGAATCCGATGGAATTTGCATTTTGATTACTATTGGAGAACAAGTTAAGTAGAACATCATATAACAGTTTGGACTTTCTTAAAGTAACCATAGTCAAATATTGGGACGAAACTGGTCAAGACGAGATGCGTCGAATCGTGGATAATTTCGAGCTTGTGTGACCATAAAAGGAGGAAACTTTGAACACGTATTGGATTAAATTATTGCTAGGTATCTTATGTATATCCAGATAAATTTTCATGTCGAATACTGTTTTCATTACAAAATTGGTATCCGCATCAGAACTTGTGTGCATCTTGTGTATTCTAAAGTGATCAAGTGAAAAATAATATTTATGGCATTGGTAGATACATATACTTAAAAAATTAGTTTTAGATCCAGGCTGCTCTGCTTCATTTGTCAGAGGCTGATGTGGTATCAATGGAAAAACAACTGGCTACAAATTCGTAAGTATAATTTACAGACTTTCTTATCCATTACACTAGCTTATACTATATTTCAGCGTATTTAATCTAATTATCGAGAATGACTCATTCTCTTTGACGCCAGCGATGGTTAGCGTAAAACGATTTGATAAAAAGGTGAATAGTTATGCTCAATGTCTTGGAATGTTTTATACTATCCCATTGGTATTGCTGTTGATAACATGCATATTAGGTCCACGTAGAAGAGATTACTCCTTCAGTTATTGAGCCATCTTTTGGAATTGGTCGTATTATGTATGCTGTACTAGAGCATGCATTTAGACAAAGAGAGGGAGACGAGCAGAGAACGGTACTTTAAAAAAAAATTATATTTAAAAGGAAAGTGGTATGGGAACATCTCTGTTGCGGAATAATCAACAATTTCAGTATCTCACACTAAAACCCCTAATTTCACCCATAAAGTGCTCCGTTTTGCCAATTTCGAACACTGACAAGCTCTATCCAATTGTTGAAGCGGCCCGAGAAGAATTGGCAAAGTATGATCTTAGTTACAGAGTCGTGAGTGGATTTATTTAGATTATTTTCCTTGTTAACATAAGATTTACTACTTTTCATCAATTCAATTTATTGTTTGAATAACCGTGGATGGAATGAGCAAGATTTACAAATATGATGAAACTCGTAAATGAAAATAATATTTTTAATAAGAAATTCTGCTGGATAAAAAATTAATGTAAGAAATGGATTGAGAACAAAATTGTGATAGTACGAACACTTAAATTTTTGCAGGAATATCTTTCTAGGTTTTGCAATTTTGCGAAGATATCCTAAACTTGTTGTTTAAACTTGAGACTTAACAGAAATATCTGGATGTTTATTTATACTAATATATTGCGCATAATCATGTTTCTTACTACAAATTTAATTAATTCCAGGATGACACCTCTGGTTCAATCGGTCGCCGCTATGCTCGAACTGATGAAATTGGAATTCCATTTGGGGTTACCGTTGATTTCGAATCTGAGAAGTTACCTTGGACTGTTACTCTTAGATATGCAGAAACTATGGAACAGATTAGACTTAACGTAAGTAGTACAGAACTTAAATTTCGAACAAGCTATATGTTAAAAATGATATATTATGAAGCCTTTATCATTAAAAACTAACTGCTCATTTAGGTCTCGGAATTAGGTCAAGTTGTAACTGACCTTGTTACCGGCCGTCTCGAGTGGACTGAGGCGCAGAAAAAATACCCAAAATTTGAGATGAAATCAGAATAATAGCTATGCATGAAATATATGTAGGATGATTCTACAGTTCTTCTGGTTTACTTTGTTCGAAACATTTGTTGGTTACAAGATAAATTGGTTTAATGAGATTGTTGACTATTCACCCAGCCATATCCATGAGATATTCAACGCTACGCAGTGGAGTGTTCATCAAACTCCCTATGTAGTTAAAACAGATGCATACTTATCCATGAATACTCATTCACTGTTTATAGTTGTATGGTAATTTAAGCTAGGATTGTTACTAGGATTGAAACTGAGTATTATAGTATCTTAGATGTTGGGAAGGATCTAGTGGGCAAGTAATCCAATTATTTTGTGGAATTACTTGAGATAAATATAGTTTCATTAGACGTGAGCTCATATTTGGTTTACATGAACAAACATGTATGAGTATTTTGAATAAAAATTACTTTATTGAAAATGGGCAGTTAGTAGGTTCTTCTATTTTGCAATTAAATGCTTTTGAAGGAGTCCTTTAATTAGGCAAAGACGACTTGTCCATGTTGATTTCACAATTAAAGTTTTCTGCATATAGGCACAACGCTGTTACTGCGCGCGATTTTTTGACCTGAAATTTAAATTATTAGGACGTTTAAACCAGCTAAAGTTTCCTACTGATCATTGTTAACTTTTATGTGTCTTATACTATAAATAGTTTTACTTCCGCTAGGACTAGTATTTTCCATTTCTTGTACAGACTTATTTCACACTCCATTTCTTAAATCATATTCAATCTATAGCTATAACATTTGGAAGAACTGACTTGTTTTAATTATATCTATGTCGTAGTATTGTTTCTGATCGTTTTCGTATTCATTTTTATTGGTTTTGTACTATAGGAAGTAACTGTTGGGAATTGCAACCAAGAGATAATTGGTAACAGTAATGTTTGGAAAATCAACATTTGGCTCAAATGCCAATACTAGCTTTAATAGCTCTGGTAGGTTGGATTTTTAATCGTCTGTAGTGTGTTTTAATAGTTGTAAACTGTCATTAAATATACCCTTTTTTTTACTTAGGTTCATCACTATTTGGCCAAAATAAACCAGCTTCAAATCTCTTTGGGCAACAGAGTTCTCCAGCTCAGAATTCTCTTTTTGGACAAAAATCCACAACAAATTTATTTGGATCAACGAACCCATCGTCTCAAGGAAGCTCTATATTTGGTTTGTTTTTAGTTTTCTTGCGATAGAAGTCATGTACTTACTATTTGTCATAAAGTATTTGTTTTTACGGTGTAAGTTACAGGCTCATCTGTACAAGGAAATACAAGTGGATCAGGTACATCACTGTTTGGACAGAAAACAACATCACTTTTTGGAAATTCTACTATGCAGAACAATTCCTTTGGTTCCTCAACTGGTGGAACATCACTATTTGGAAGTACAACTGGAACAACAGGCGGAAGTTTATTTGGATGTTAGTTTTATTGGGGATATCAATCACTTGCAAATTTTGATGTTTATATAGGTATTAACTAAGCTTTCGTTTTTAGCTTCAACCTCAACTGTTAGTGGTTCGACAATTAAATTTGAGCCACTGGTAGCATCAGATACTATGATGAAGAATGGTACACAACAAACAATAAGCACGAAACACATGTGTATCACTGCAATGAAAGCCTACGAAAATAAAAGTATAGAAGTCTGTAAATTAGTCCGCTAACATTTATTGTCATAAATCTCAACTGTTTAATACTAATGTCTGTTATTCTATCATTTTTTAAGGAAGTTCGTATCGAGGATTACATAGCTAATCGTAAGACCGGTACAACCTCATCCAGTGGTATTTTCGGAAGTGGTTCATCAGGGGGTTCAGGGTTATTCGGAAATACTCAACAGCAAGCCAAACCATCATTGTTTGGCGCCTCAAGTAGTAAATACTTTTTAAAATTTTTGTGTTATTAATTACGTTTTTATGGTGGGATTTTTAGCAACAGCATCCCCGTTTGGTTCAACATCCGGTGGAACATCAATATTTGGAAATACTCAGAATAATAATACTTCTCAAGTATGCTTATTATAATTCTTAAGAACAATGAATGTTATTATCATAAGAATAAGAACGTTTGCTTAAGGGATCATCATTATTTGGTAACAAACCTGCTGGGGGGAGCATCTTCGGATCCCCAGCAACATCAACAGCATTTGGTGGGACGACATCTGGAGGTATTTTTGGCAGTAATACAAACACGGTTTGTGTTGTTCTTTAGAGATAAAGAGGAAATAGGAATTAATATTAGTACTGATTATCATGCGAAGAGTGGTTGACAAATATTTTATTTCAGTCATTAAATAATTTTTAGGGATTTGGTGCACAGCAACAAACAGGTAGCTCACTTTTTGGGGGAAGTAGTTTTGGTACTGCAAGTTCAACTGCTCCTACTACAAGTGGAGGATTCAGTTTTGGAGCCAGCAGCACTGTCAGTTTGTAAGATGTATCTAGCTATGTTTGTTTTAGAAATACTAGGTTGTAGGCCAATCCGACTTTCGGACAGCCAGCGTCATCATCAGGAAGTATCTTTGGGTCATCAACAACTTCAACGAGTGGGTTATTTGGAAAACCAGCAGCACAAGCAGGGTTCTCATTTGGATCAATCCCAGCATCTGGAGGTATTAATTTTGGTAAGTTTTTTTAAATGATAGGTTAGTGGTGCGGGTAAAGTAGTATCCAATAGCAGTTTTATTTTATGCTATTTCAGGCCAAGGAGCTGGTAATACAAGTGGAGGGCTTTTCGGGAGCACTACATCCAAACCAGGTGGATTGTTTGGTAGCACCACTACAAGTGGTAAGTGTGTACTAGATATTTTTATTGTATGTATGTAAGGTTTTTATTTGCATTTAAGGGGGTTCTTTATTTGGCAATCAGCCGACTCAAAACTCAACAGGTAGTGTTTTCGGTAATACCCAGACTGTATCACAGCCGGGATCATTATTCGGATCTAACACTGGGCCCCAACCTGCAAACAGTAAGTGAAATTCAAGTTGGAAAGCATCTGTTTTAAGATTAGTTTTTAGAGGCTTAATTAGATCATGTTATCTAATACAGAATTTTTCAGCATTTGGTGTTGCTACAGCCCCTGCTACAGTGACTGTTCCCACTGCAGCACCAATTGTACTTGGTTCTGACGTCAATCAAACTCAGGTTCAAATGGCATTGCTTGATGCCCAGATTGCGGCAAGTCCGTATGGTGACTCACCCCTTCTTAAACTCGCATCAGTTAAGGATTGTGATGACAAACCAAATCCTACTAAGTATGTGCTTTCTGGACAATTATACATTTGAACGAGTAATCCTAAAGTTGTGTTTAGTGTGCAACGTCAAATGCGTTTTCTGGTAGCGAAAAATGCAGTTGCAAGTCCTTTAAATGGATCAAGTTCTACTAATTATTCCATTAACAACTCAATTAATGGGAAATTATCCTTTCTTACAGCTGTTCCATCCAAGGTAATGTTTTATCAGTATTGTTCTCCGTTATTGTGGGATTGTCATATAGTTGCTTTCCATTAAAGATAATGGACCAATCAAAATCAGTAAGAAGCCGTACTTCTGCAATTCCGGGACGTGACTTAAACTACACATCATCAGTAATTCCACCTACTCTTGGGAAGGGGTTACGTACGAAAGCTCCGACAACATTTAGTGGATTGTCGACATCAAACAGAAGTTTAAATGGAAGTTTAATCAACAAGTAAGTTTTCTTAGTAGTGCAACAATATTGTAGTTAGGAATATCACGAGTTGTTTAGAGTAAAAATCGCAGTTTTTAGGACGGTTGATCTAGCAATCGAGACATCTCTTTCTGGGAGTTCCAATCGTACCCCTGTCTCCGGTCGTAAAACGAATTTAAAGCATTTGGATCTTTCGGCTGTAGATAAAGCCATTACCCCTCGACCAGCCGAACGAGAACGGGATCCTGATGAACTGCCATCAGTCAATGATAGCGTGGTAGGCACACAACAAACGGATAGGATAGTAGCATTTAGGTATATGTTGAGTCTTACTACACCTTATGGCCATAAGCCCCAAGTATATTTTTCAGAAATAATTTCACTAGTAAAAATGCGGTTACAGCCCAGATGTCGATCCGCGAGTTGCTGCTTTGCAGCGTGATCAAATGCGTCGTAATGACCCCCCACGTCTTGTTCTGGATGGTAGTGCTTGTGAGGAAACTACGATAGAGGAGACTCCTGTATTACAACCTCCTGAGTTGGTCAAATCAGCAGGAGGTGTTACGTTAAAAAGTTCTGACTACTATTGCGAGCCAACAATCAACGCCATGCGTGATATGGTTATTATACTTTTTAAAGAAAATATTTGCATTTGCATATCTACCATTTATTTTGAAAGAATTCTATTTTACTTTTTACAGATTGTGGATGGAAAAGTGGTTTTACTTAATGGATTTACCGTAGGTAGAGCTACATTTGGTAGCGTTTTCTGGCCTGGTCGCATTGAGCTAGAGAATATTGTTATTGATGAAGTAGGTGTGCCCGATTTCTTGGATTTGTTTAGATATATTAATTCTCAATTTTGTTATAGATAGTTATCTTTCGCCATAAGGAAGTCACAGTATACCCTGATGAATCCAAAAAACCTCCTCTCGGAGAGGGTTTAAATAGACCGGCTGAAGTGACCCTTGAACGTGTATGGCATACTGATCGTATAACAAAGGAGGAAGTTAGAGTAAGTACGTTTTAAACTCGTTATAAGATAAGTTGTATGCGTTATAATTTAGGATCCCTTGAAGCTAGCTGATTTGGGCTGGCGTGATCGTCTTGAAAATGTTACTGCTCGTATGGGAGCTTCCTTTAAAGACTATCGTCCTGACACAGGGAGCTGGGTATTCCGCGTCGAACATTTCAGTAAATATGGACTTCCGGTTTGTTCATGACAAATTTACCTTCCAATAGTTTTGTGGTTTATAGATGGTGTAACATAATATATATTATGTTTGCAGGATGATGAAGGTGATCAGGAAATACATCCTTCTAATGCAGAGCTGAACCAGTCGTTAATTGAGCAACAGTTACAAGGAAAAGTACAGCGCACTAAGGTCAATCTTGTTCCACCTGCTGTTCCCACCATGGATACACAGGTAGAGTAGATGGTTTAACATCATGAATAGTTAATTGATAGTTTCATGCATTTCTTATTTAGTAGATATGCATTACTCCTAAAAATGACATTGTTATTAGTTATTGTTATCTGAGTACTGTTTTGCTGCATTGCATATTTCAATATGTAGGTATTTTACCAAGGTTGTTCTGAATAAATATTTTGATTCAGATAATGTAGTTTTATAGAACAGTTATAGTATTGGAGAGAGGCCTCGCTTCATTCAAATTAAAATGATGAGTGGAATATCTGTCTAATCAAGAGGCTAAAACTATATAATTGTTTAGGTAGCAGTCGATACTGATATGGAGATGTTAGCAAACGATAGAGTCGGTCTTGAACATAAGGTTGTTTCTTGTGATTAGTGTGGTGTTTTACTCATTAGTTTATTATATTGATAATTTATAGCAATCCCATGTAGGCCTCGGTGGTGGTCTTTTGCAAGTTGTATCAAGCGATGGTGATGATGATATGTCTGAAAGTCACAGTAGCGATGAATGGATGGATAAACAAGTTTGTGTCATCTTAGTGATAAGGGAAACATGTACAAAAAAGTTCTTGGTCGTATCTTAAAATAACTGTAGGTTCCCGAAAAGAAACCGAAGTTGGAGGACATGGATTACTTGTTTGAAGAGAGCAAGTCGGTTTTACTTATAGATTTTTTTAAAAGTTATTTTGCTTTTATATCGACCGTTTGGTAATGGTTCTTTCAGACGACTTCGTGATATTCTTTCGACACCAATTAGACCATTACGTAGAATAATTCCAAAATGTAGTGAAAGCGTTAGAAAATTTACTGGTGGCATTAAGGTGTAGTTGTTTTATTAATAACTGTTAATTTATTAGCTAAATTACTCACGTTTTATAGATTTATATATATATGGAAATCTTTGTTTTAGGCTAAAGATTCTATTTCTAATCGCCAAAGTACTATTATCGACAGTGCTTGCGTGCGAGGAGCAGTCTCGCGAGTGAATTGGTGTGTAGGTCAGTTTTACTATTAACGAAGATATTAGTTGTAGGTATTAAGTATATCGTTTGTGCAGTGAAGTGGATTTTGTAAATAATGGATGCCTAGTTTCCATAGATATTGGTAGCATTTATAGTATTTTCAACTTGTTAATTGTTTACTTTCACAGATGTAGAATTTGTAGATTATCATGCTTATAATTGTTATAGTTTAGTCTGATCAGCTATTAAATGTATGAGGTCTCTAAAGGTACAACTGATATTTTAGTATTAAGTGATTTAACTTTAGGTGGTTCTTTCACATTTAGTCTTCAACCAGCTTCAAATTACGTTCAAATTTCTACTCTTGAGTTCGAAAGTGATATATCAGAAGTTAGTAATGTTATTATTATTTTCATAAACTTTCTTCCTGCTGATAATGAAAAGTTTTAGGATCTGATTAGCGATATGTTGGAACATAATATTCGTCTTTCTCAACTAATTACTCGCAATTTATCAACCTCTGGACGAATGAAACATTGCGAGATAGAAGGGCAAACAACAGCACCACGTATTAAACCTACTGGGGACCATGCTCAATTGCTAGATTCTTTTCTTGCTACAGCCACACAGAGTAAGTTGTGATTATTTCAGGGAATACTAATAAATAGTAATCTATTTTAGGTCATCGGAAACGAGATCAACGCGTATGGCAGCTATGTCAAGCTCTTTTCCCTGTTGAGCAAATTGGTGAGGGTTTTTATTAAAATGTGAGATCAACTAGTTTTCTTACCTATTTTTTCTTAGGTCGCTGGCGTTGGAATCGGTCAGATGCGGTTGGTGAATGGATTCGTTGTGAGGTTGCAAATTTACCTAAAAGTGCTCAGAAAGGAAGAGGTGAGGTTTAAATTCAAATTCACAAATAGATTGCTTTTTAATCACATATCTGCATAACAGCACTTAGTCAGGATCGTCCGTTTGGTCTGCTCTTTGCTTTGGTTTAATTAATGAAGCCATCAAATGTGCAGTAACCGAAAATCTTTTTCACTTAGCTTCAATGCTATCATTATTCAATGTTGATCCTCTTTCTACTAGACAGGATTTCGCAGCTCAGGTATTTGTTTGTTGCTTTAAGATTTAGCAATGGAAATTTACTTGAACAAAATTATCATTAGTTTTCAATTTGTTATAATGATAAAGTACTATACTTTTTTATTGTTACAGATTGAGTTCTGGGATTCAGAGATGATGCTGCAATATATTGATGTTGCTATACTAAAAATATACCTAGTTATGGCTGGCAAATCTAATATTGGTTTTATCAAAAATGGTCAAAAGGAAATAGTAAATTGCATGGAAAATCTTGACTGGAAACAGGTCTTTATTAACATCAGTGTTTTGTGTACTCATACAGCCTTATTGATTAATATGGATGTATTTTTAAATGGATCTGTGAAACAGGCTCTTGGTATCCATGTGTGGTGGCTTCGTGGAGCTTCATGTCTTGAAGATGCCTTTGAAGCTTTTTGCGATGATGTTGATTCAGAAAGAGCTGCTTCTCCAAATAATCATATTTACGAGCAAGTTTGTATTTGAAATTTAATGTTCAGTTTATAACTACATATATGTGTTCATATTCTTTGAATATTAATGTAAACCATAAATTCTTTGACACCACAGTTTTAGCTCATTCGTCTTGCATGTAATCCAACGCAGCAAGTTGAAGCTGTTATCGATGCTGCAGGAATGCTAAGTGAGAGTCCACCAGACGTTCATCTCAGGTTTGTTGTTTATTTGGTATTTATCATAATTTAAAACGATGTATTAACTGTTTTAGCTGGCACTTGTGGACAGTTTTACGTTCTGTTGGATACAATACTATGCGTCTTGACAATGAACAGCGTCTACATATGGCATATGGGGAACAACTGGCGGCTTTAGGATTATGGCACCTGGCAATTTTTGTGCTCAGTCATATTAGCCATGATCAGTGGTAAATCGTCGTTTTTTTAACCACTATTATTATTATCCGGAATAGTTTTTAAAAAAAGATTAGTTTAGCCGGTCTCTTGCTATTCGTGAATTACTCAATCGGATCGCCATGATAGCGCAGTCAACTGATTATAAGAGAATCCTCTCAGTATGTCAAATTCCGAATGAATGGATTGCTGCAGCTAGGTTTATTCGTGCAAAAGTTAGTAGTTTATATTATGTATAGTTCTTCTATGCTGGAATACTACGATCCTTACCAATATATCCTATAGCCATAACAGTATTATACTGTTCATTTGTAGTCAGTGGGAAACAGCGAACGGGCTTGTGAATTAGCAATTGATGCGGGCGATTTCACTACGGCTCACAGAATATTCATCGAGGAAGTAGCACCAAATGCCATCGCCATTGGTAACTTAGAAGGACTTAAGAAGTCGTGTGACCGAATAGAAGCGATTTCTGCGTACATACCTGCAAGTTTATTCCCTTATAATTTGAGATTTTATCCACTAATAGGTGTAATTTTTTAAGGGGTGGGGCGCCAATGGTCAGATATACGCTGATTACTGTCAACTTAAAACCTTAGGAACCGAGGAAGATGATGTGAGTATGGCATTGCACTTTTCGAATGATGATGAGTTAATTATCAAGGATAGTTTAGGATGAGAAATTAAAACAATTGATAGAATCTATCGAGACACGGATTGACGCACCCATATTTAAAACATCCATTCAAAGGTGATCCTTCTATTCTCTTATTAATAACCTAGAATCCAATAGAATATATTCTAGGTTGTGCGTACAAACAATAGCCCGAGAACTGTTTGAAATCCAGAAAATGTCCGGGAAGATTAATTATAATCTTCCCATGAGTCAAAAGCAGCTTGAGAAGCTTGTTAGACAGTTGTTATGATACTTTCAACTTCGTTATTGTTCGCACTTTAATTACCATTGTACTCATGTTCTTCACAACTTTTAAGCAAAGTTAATTACAATAAATGGTAGGAAATACATATCCTGTGAAGGTTTTACGGCTTGCATACCCTACTCTAATTTGATGCTTTTGTACCAGTAATTTTGAGACAGACCTATGCGTACAAAATTTCAAGCAGTACAACAAACGAGATCACCTGTTGTGACCTAAACGATACTATGTGAACACATACAAGGGTCCACCCCTCTGAGAAATTACTCGATAGCATAGTTAATCCCTTCAGTAATTGCCATGAATAACTTTGTCTTGAGGATATGACGAGTTGGGTAACATGGGAGATCCAACCGGTTGAAACAAGTGTGCGCCCTTAATGAAAAATTTAATTAAGGCGCAATGATGTGTGGGATAGATGTTTTATCGTCATCGAGGTGTGACTAGTGATACCTTGGCAGACTTCCGTCATCGCCCCACTTCTCAATAGTGAATCTCTTCGATCCATTGCTTCCCCTCAGCATGGAAAATCCCTCAAACGGGACGCTTGATGTACCAGTAACAAACTGCAACATTGTATGACCTACTTTTATGTAATATAAAATCCTCGTTCTGCGTGAAGCATCACGTATTGATTGAATATACCTACCTGCAGTAATTTTAGCCGGTTACCATTCGTCATATCTTCCACAGTGGCCCAGAACCACTCAATTAAAACATGTTCGTCGTAGTATCCGCCTTAGAATCAATGACAATTAATCGAATATATGTATAAAACTTGCGAGATGTGTACAAATTATAGAACCATATGCTATAATAACAATGAAAATTAGCGTCTAAAATACTTATAAATTATTGCTTGGCATTAATCACTATTCAAATTTCAAAATAGTGAGCCAATTTCGAATACTTATCCTATATTCAGTATTATTTCTCCAGTCGTCTAGGTTAATTTCTATTGACCCTGAGAGAACAAGTTCGAGTTGGTCAACGGTAAATACACGAAGGAAATCACGATCAATAATCTGGAAGAAATTCCTACTATTTGGGATAACTTTAATTGTATAAGATGCTTCTGTAAAGAATTACACTCCACATACCTGGTGAAGTCCCCTTATTAGTGCCTTCGTTTGTCGTTCGATACCCCTTTCCACTCTCCACTTGACTATAAGTGAGATGAACTCTTCCTTATTAAGATCAGTTACCGGCAGATCAGCTCCGTTAGGAAGAAGCTCTTTCTCAACTACCTGTTAAAACCAATCTTTCCATTCATGTGAAAAATTCTTATACATCTTACAACTACTCAAAAAAATTAGTTATATTATTATCTGCTTACCACTCCATCATTATCTTGAGTAACCAAAAAAGACATTCCAAGGGATAAATCGATCGGATTTTCACGGATCCAGATGATGCTTCGGTAAAATTCATTATCTACATATTCCAAATCGTGAACTGTTATTGGCCTAAAAAGATTCTAAATCTACCCCTTAAATCTAATTTTCCATCCCTTTTAATAGTCATATCTATAAATCAATGCATCCTCAATGTGCTAGTATGATAATCATCACCCAATTACTTTCAACTCACTGTTCAAGCAACATTTTGTAAAAGGTTCGAGTGAAAAATGTATCTATGAGACAACGGTGAAGCAATGCAAGACCGAGGACACGTCCAGCCAGTTCCATCCTAGAACAATATTTCATTTTAGAGTTTACAGAATTAATGAAGCTAGATAAGACTGACCACTGCAGTTCGTGTTCGACAAAAGAAGACATAGAGCTGATTTGGACAGTGTACTGATCAGCACTTGAGTACTCAAAAAGACCGTAGCATGGGTTAAAGAGTTCTCGTGATAGAAGGAAAAAAAGTTCCCGAGATGGACCGCCATAGTCGAGACTGAAAATCAATTCATCTAAAAGAGGAAAAATGTAGAGAGGAAGAAGACAGTATAGAAGTAAGGATATATAGATTTAACTCAAACCTACCCTTCTTCATCATCAAATATTATAGAGAGACGCGCTTTACGTAGTGTTTGAGAATCAGTTGAAAGAATTTGGTCGAAAGCATCCCGGAGGAGATTGGATCTACTAAAGCGTAGCCTGAAAGAGGTATTGTATAAGTTCCTCGAAACCTACAATCTTTTGAACACTACTAGGAAAGAAATTAAAAAGGGTTGTAAAGAGTAGTGGTTAACATGAATGTAATTATGCACTCATTTTTTTAAATACTCCATTAATTCAAAACTGTTTAGTTAGTATTGCACTACTACTCATTAGATAGAAATATAGAATAATGACCACTTTTGTATCTCATAGCATATAACCTCTCACATATTCCACCCACTTTACTTTTTGCGGACCAATTCCATAGCCGCTACGATTAAGTGACGAGTAAAAATGATTCAATTTCTCTTCGAGTTCACTTGTAGTGATAGGCTCATCAGCATCCAAAATACTATAATGGCAACATTTATTTTCAAAGCTTGTTTTATCTTGATTCTAATTTCAAGTGAAATGCCAAGAAATTCTATAAATATTATATCGTAAAAAATCACACTAAACTTATAGCTAAAATTAAGTCCACATCGTTTGCTAATCTTGCTAGAGCAACGTGACCAAGGCGTTCGATTAGTCTCAGTTTTTTCTTAATTTTTGGAGCTAGTTCTGGTAGTCGTTTCTCAACAATATTTGCGATTTCTTCCGTTCTATTCACGATATTTAAAAGATTGCCATTCCCATCTACCTAAAAAGTTTTCAATAATACCTTAAGTATAAGCCGAAAAATTATCAGCTACCAAAAACAGCTAAGAGGGTATAGACGAGAAAGGAGTTAACTAATTTATTTGTCGTTTTTTATTTATCTAGTAGTAGTACTCTAAATGCTAGGTATGAGAATTGAAATGGCTGTCTTGAAAACGATTAGAACGCCTTACATTCGGCCTTCGTGTGGGCGGAGCACTTCTTCCTCTTTTTTTATCACTTGCAGAGACAGAGGGAAGTCGAGGATCAATGAGCGTCGTACGACGTGAAGTGTGATCTATGAACACGGTCTGCAATAAATATTGATACAACAAACCACTCTTTAATAGATAGCTTCCAAAACAGAAACATGATCTAAGCACAAACTGGATTCCTTCCTGAAGCTTGCCAGTTGAGAGGAAGAGGTTGTGTATCATCAGCAAACATGTTAACGAATGCAACGAAGTCTCTATACAGTAATATTAGAAGTCAAGTTCTCCCTTAATTCCATGTTAATGAAAAGTGCGCTTGCTACTATAAATTAGTTGTAATATAAACACCGAAACTATTATATTAGCAGATTCTTTTCCAGATAACGATTATGCAACTCACCTATTATTTTCATATTTTTCCGACGGCTCTCCTCCTTTTCTAATCCTATGGATTATATGTTTCACGACAGGGGAAGAGTTGTATGCCAACAAAGCAGCCTTAAAGTGAGATGCAAATAGAAGTGCTAGTAACATGTATGATCCAGCATAGAACGATTCTTTGTATTATAGACTGATTTGGTAATAAACTTGTCTCACTTGATTCTCATGCAATAAGCTGATGAAATCAGGTCGTTGTAAAAATTGAGTAGGTCCATGAATAGAAGTGCATAGTGGTGACGTACCGATAGTACGTCGAGACATAGAATATCTAAAACTACTTATTGTTCTTATAGTTATTTATCACATTATACTAAATTCCTATCACTCTTAACTGATTATATAACTATAAATAACCTCTTTGTGGCTTCAGTATCTCTCCTATCTTCTACAATTGGTTTTTGCCAAGTCGTTCTTTTAGCTATATGATCTAAGTAGAACGTACGCCCACGTGAGTCCATTCGTGACTCCCATACTAAATATATTATTAAAATGTTCTAGAGTTTTAGGCAAAACTATAACTATTCTACGGCAAAGTGTTAGCTCTTGAAACTCATAGATACTTATAAAATCAAAGAATTTTCCCTAGATGGTTTAAGCATCTATGAAAGAAGGTACCTTTTTTTACTATTTTAGAAATCGGAGCTACTAATAAACTGCTAAATATTATTGAGACTTCTAGTCGCTCACCTTGAGGTAATAAATTGCTGTTGACAAGTTGCATAGATCCAGAAGAACTAAAATTCCAAAAGTAATAATGATTATGGTTAATATGACAAACTTGCGTAACTAAATAGCAATTATTCGACTTATTAGCTAGCTACTTACCTAATTTGACTCATTGAACTACCAGATGAAGAAGCAGATACAAGTGACTCCCTCATGCCAAAGTTATTTTTTCGCTTGCTAAGCGAACGAAGGGAAGAAATATCTAGATTAGGAAGTACGTTGACTAATGTCCACTTTGACATTTCTATGCCAAAATTATATTTTTGGTTTATCATCTTACTTTCTGTACTCATGGGTTCAACTGAAACCGTCAGCACCACAGTAAACGAGTGTCGTTGATCAGTTTGAACAGCTAAGCACAACTCTCTAAAATTTTCTCAGTACAAAAGGTTTATATAATTATGGTATTCATTTAAAAATTTATCTACCTCTTTAAAATCAGTAAAAACTCATATCAGGAAAAAATATAACGGAGATGAAGAGCGTTAAAAATAAGTCAATGTGGCGAAAACGAATGTGCGACTGACTGACTGAACTGGACGACGTGGTCTCAGGGGATAGAATAAAAGAACCACTAAATGCTAGTTGCAATCAATCCGATTCGCATAAATGACAAGTAAGATAATGATATTAAATATAAGCAATACAAGTTTAAAGGCTGAAAAATGAAAGGAGCATAAGAGATCTCTAAGAGAACAGTTTAAAATATGTACTAATTATCAGTCAATGAGAGAAAACAAATATACAGAAAGTAAGACTAACCCTGATAGTAGATCAATTTCCTGCGTTGGAATGGTGCATCTAGTTTTGCCCACATCTATTTCCAGTGTTGAATTTCCAAAGAGTGCAAATCGAGAATTCTAAAATTAGAAAATATGCGACTAAAAGCAACATTTTCATAGTCAGTTAAGTGCTAAGAGAATGTCGAATGGTGTAGATTACAGTTAAGAAGAGTGCGCAACTAAACATCGTCCAGTCTAGAACCTGATAACATAAGCCTGGACAATTAGATAGCAGGACCAAGGGCCGGAAAGCCATTGCAGTTGTCTCGATGTAACAAATTGACCGGCGTTTGGCTCTCGTTAATTCGGTAACTATTCGTCCGAAAGCGATAACTGACTAGTTGAGAAACCCCTTTTATGCTTATAATTGTTCTATATTGAGTTCCGTTTGCATTATTTAAGATCGACTACTTTTTAGATGTCACTGTTCTTTAGATGAAAACGCAGGTAAACCATCTCTCAACTAAATATACCCAACTTATTTAGATGGTATGTCTAATAAGGTGTATAGGTAGAAATGTGATAAATAATAATGGAAGTCGTTTCCCTCTAAAGACTAGAAAGTGAGACAAGTGCAATCTGTATTTCAGTGAATGCCAACATTGGAGAAAAACCACAACACTTATACACATAAGTATAAATCACCCAAGCAAATACTAGAATTACCAGTGGAACGTTATTTACAATAAGAAACCATTTTGCAAGCTTCAAATATTCAATTTTATGTGGAATCCAATTAGTACTACAGAATAGAAGCAAAATAAGATTTCGCCTTGGCATCTAGCGGAAGCGAGTCGAACGATGCAATGATGGAATGTGCTACTGGATATTGGCCAGAAAAACGCGGAAGTATGGTTTTGATCTACTGTTGTTTCTGAAGTTATTGTTGATATTTAAAAAAATGTTCTTTGGTGCATTTGATTGCTTTCCATAAATGAATTATTAAAGCAGAAAACAGTTCGCCAACTTAGAAAAAGCTGTAAAACTCTCCATAAAGCACAAAGATGTCGACTAATACATTGGAAAGACTATTCTATTTTAAGCAAAATCTGGTCAAATATAGTTGTGACCACTACATTAATATAATGTACCGCTATCTGCTCTATTTTACTTACTATCGAAATTGACTTCCTATTCTCTGGTAAGTGATGTGAAGTGGAGCACCCTGCTAATGTTAGTCTTAAAATATCGCTGCTTGCTGACTTGTCGTGAAAATAGTACGAAATATCTAAAAAAATCTGTTTTAAAGTCTTTATTTCCTTAGTTGGCTAAAGGACAATCATACCCAATGATATAGAACAAAATACGAACTACTATATAATCCAAGTATTGAATAAACAAATTCATACCGTGAACTAGTAGATTTGCTCTTTTGGTGATTCTAATTGTGGGTGACTTGGCTAGAACTATTCCCGTAATTCCATCCACGTAACTGAAAAAATATTCAAAATATTCTCCTCATAAATAATATATAAAGATAAGTGAAATATTTACAACAAAATTCAGATATTTAGTAAACGGATAATGTAGAACAGCAAATCTTTTGAAATCAGATTTAAATTGTTAGAATATTATTAATGGTCGAAACATCTAGATAGGTAATTTAACAACTTAACAGTACCTTGAGAGGTTCAAGACTATGGCACGTAGAGATACTATAAGAAAATGAAACTATGCGAGTGACAAATATATCCAATGGATGAGAAACCGAACAAGATATTAATTACTGCAATAGTTTTATAATTGGGTTTTCAAAGCGATTTGAAGGTGATCACAAAAGTTGACAAAAACAGGAGGGTTACATCCGGGGATTGAAGAGACGACAAACATGGCACTCAGAGTATTGGTAATATATCAAAACGTATCATGTGGGGCTAAGGGGCGGCCATCTCTAACAATTGACCTACTCCTAAGGGATTTTCGTTGAGGTCTTAGGAAATTGTAAATAAGACGCGAACATGCCACCAAAGATCATAAAATTTTTTCGTTAACCCTTATTCTAAACACCTATGATTCTTTAATTATCTAGGTCCAAAATTTATCTAGATAAAAAGTAATGAGAATTTAGAATTTCACACCCGAAGTATATTCCGATCACAGACTTCGGTAAGTTAGCTCTCATGATATTCCACTCGACGGTACCTTCAGTGGATCCAACTACTCCTCGTCCTTTATGGTCAAGATAGTTCATGGGGTTCCTCTCATCTAAAAACCATATATTTTAGAAGAACATATTGAAGACATTCGTATTAATAAAAAATGGTGCACTCGTCTATCTAACAGAAGAAGTGATGTGTTAAGCTCACTAATGTAATCGTTTAACTGGATTTAACTTAAGAGAGGTATTACTCTAACAAACAATAGGATAAGAACATAATATACATTAATTATTAACAATAAAGAAATTTACTTTCATCAAACAGTCCAATCCAGTCGATCATATTAGCAGCTTTTGAAAGCTTCCACGATACATGAACAATCTACAAAATACCCTTCACTCAATTCGTTTTCAAAAAAATAGCAAAAAATTTTATGTGAAGAGTAATAATTAGCCGTTTAACTCTAACTTCACTGGATTCTTCCCCTAAGTAGATAATATCAGTCGATACCCCCAGCTGCGAATCGTAAATGGGTAGTTGGAGGGAAGAAAAGTGAAAAGCTCGTCTGATGATGATCATGCGAACAAGAACTGGAAAAGGGTGAATATGAGTGGGAGAACGAGCGATTAGAGATGAAGGGAGTTAAAAGGAAATGCGTACTTAAATAGTACAACATGTATAAAGCTCATGTTTATATATATATATATATATATATATCAAAACGACAAAAAGTACTATAAAAAGATGAAAATGGGAACAGATAAAGTAATATAGATAGTCAAGAGGAGGAGTATGATATAAACTATGATGCAAAAGAAGTATGAGTCTTTCAATCCCTGCTGCATCTCAATGGACCAATTAGTAGATTACGAAGCGGAATATTGCATGACAAGAATGCATTTAAGGCGGTTTTTTGTTTCCTATGATTCTTTTTATTTTTTTATTTGTAAATCTAAGTGCAAACGTTTCTCTTTCACATTTCATTCTTTGGTCCTCGCATAGTGTCAATGGCTATTACCATAAATCATTTGATTTCACTCAGTACAACATTTGCTATTTCATACCTTAAATATTGTAAAAGTATTATATAATAGAAATAGATGGCCAATTACATTTACTGCCTTATTTCTATATTTAAAAATAGCTTATATAAATATGCTATAAAAATGATAAGCTTTCTAAAGAAATCTAAAGAATATCTAATACCGGATAGAGACCAATTGAGAGCAGAGTTAAGGGTGTGCGGATTGAAAAGTAATATGAGGTGAGAAAAAGAAAGCCGTAATTGAAGACTGTAATGCGAGACAGATGAAATGTGGGGAAAGATAATAGAGAAAGGCAAGTTAGAGAGCGAAAGGTGGACTAATGTAGGGAAGGATAAAGAAAAAGATTAGGAAGCGGCGATCCTAGTAACGTCGTTCTCACACTTTTGTTTATACACGATTTGAGTCCATTAGCGCAGAAGTTCTGAGGCTTAAAATGGTTTCGCATCGAACTGGAAAATGACGTTTGGTAGGGAAATATCTCAAGAATAGTTCACAAATGAAATGGTAAGACATTTATTGACGCACAAAAAATAAACTATGTTTAACTCTTCACAAGTTTCGAAATCAAAGATAATATTTTGTAACATTAAATATAAGGATTTGACTTATATAGAGGGACCAAAATCTTTGTTAGTACATGCAATG
This sequence comes from Heterorhabditis indica, assembly GCA_020740425.3. Classification (NCBI taxonomy): domain Eukaryota; kingdom Metazoa; phylum Nematoda; class Chromadorea; order Rhabditida; family Heterorhabditidae; genus Heterorhabditis; species Heterorhabditis indica. The sequence continues at coordinate 6,900 of JAJAVP010000268.1, read as the reverse complement.
CGTGTAAGATGTAATTATCGATTTCATGAAAGCACCCATGTTTTCGTTTTTACAGATTCGGGTAATTATAAGTGGTTCTTATTTTGTCATTAGAAACTTTACATTGAATTATATTGTTTTAAAATGTTATTATCTTGCAACTGTATTGAACATTATTTGGGATTTTATACCCCAACTTGATATTCATGTATTCAAATGCACCTTATACAGTTCAAAACTATGGAGTACCTCACAAAAGAAATTCCTCGACTCAACTTGGCAGTCTTCCAATTCATCTGACTTAAATCTGTTAGGCTATGTATGCCACTGGAATCACATATTTATCCCAAAGGTGAGCTTATCTTCAGTAATAATTTAAAAAAAGAATTCATGGAACATCGGAGCTATGTAGAAAGTAGTGCTGAGAATTCCATTAAAACAATTCAGGTAACCATTGCAACGGAATGAGAATGTGATATTACGGTGCAAGGAAGTTTGAAGACAATAACTTTGTTTCTTTCACAGAACAAAACCACTTCCAATCATTAGAGCAGTTGAAAACAAAAAATGAGCTCAAATACGTGGGAAGAAACAAAATGATGGTTGTCTTCACAAAATCCATAACTACAACTTTCAGCTTGAAGTTGTGATACCTTTTAAATTATTTTTTGCCTATGGTGTAGATTTGCTCCGAATGGTCAATTTATTCATATAAAAATTCACTTACTAGGTTTCACATAACCTTTCTCAATAATATATAGACATTATTTAACTTACGTTGCATACTTACATATATAAACTCAGCTTGCAGAATTTTTGATCATTAGCCCACAATGTCCACCTTAGTAGTATTTCACTTGGCTTAAAACGAAGCAACTGCAATCTTCAACATCTGATAAGCAAAATTTGTTTCACAAGGACGAATCCAAAATTTAAGAGTAGATTTTTAGGGAAAGAAAGCGATTTCCTTGTTTATTGGATTTTAATTCCTTTGGGCATAGTTGGCACCGATAAAACAAAGTCAAGAAGTCATGCTGTCACATTGTAGGAAAATCGGAAGAAGAATGATTGGATGGTTTTTCATCAAATCAAATGGCTGATATTGAGAATATTTCAGGAGATAACATTAAATATTTTTCCACTCTAATCATGGATCTTGCAATATTAATAATTTCACTTTATACATAATTCTGGTATTTTGAAACTAAAACATCTGTATTACACTCTACCTGATGTCAACATTATATCACTGAAGTTTAAATCGAATAACTAGGCTTTTACTCTTTATAAACGATTATTTCATTTCCACGATCATGAAGTAGTTAAATACTTGGACCATAAGTGGATCATGAAATTAAATTTTCTCTTATCCCCAAGACATTTCGGATAGAAATCAGCAATTCCTCACCTCGAAAATTACAAAGAATGGTCTGATGTGAATTCGATAAATAGAGTATTTTTTGCTTACTTCCTGTTATTAGAAACAATGAGTAGAAATTCATTAGGAATAAAAAATATTACTACAATTATACAACCTAGCGATAACTTTTTGTGGCATAACGCCAAAAAATATTACAAGCAGTGTACGGTACTTTGATATAGGCAGATATGTGGATCCACACTGGCAGTTTTATGTAATGGCCACTTTTGTTTGGGGTTTTCTTCTAGAGTAGTTTATTTTTGTGGTCCTCCTTATTGTTGCAGGTGTATTAATCGTATTTTCTATCATGATACGTAGCTATTGCTAGTTTCAGTAGTATAAATTTGTATTTTTCTCCGTATTAGATCATACAAAATTGCACATTTTTAAATCCGTACAAAAACTTTTTATACCTAAACCATAATTACTGTTAAGATCAAACAATTGCTGGTTCTCTTGATTTAGTATTAAATAAGTTGGAGAATATTGTTTGGAAACTTTCAACAGATGCAAGGGCTCCATAGTCAATATACCTGACAGAAAAATTATATCATTCTTGAACCTAAAAATATCTAAATAATATGAATTCAAACAAAATTTGGAAGGAACCTGATTTTGTTGAGATCTTTTGGAGTATAGGCTCCCTTCATTATTATAGTGTCCTGTGGTTTTTTATGACCGTATTTCTGAAAGTGTGCTTTAAGAATTTGTAATGAAATCATTGCATGCAATCTGAAAAGAATGGTGTATTCTTACGGTATAGAAAGTAAAAGTAAATTTCGTCGGTTATAACTTGTTTCTGTCATGAGTATTCAACATTCTACGAAGTTATTATATAAAGATTGTTTCAGTTAGAACTATTAGGGCAGGAGTCTAACCTGCTGAAGTACGCTAGCATATCGCATCAAATCAGGTACATGAACCATCTTCCCTCCAACGTTGACGAGAGCAAAGCGAGCATCCTTATATCAAAGTCCGTTAATATTTTATTCATTTTGTTTTTTCGGTTTATATTAAGTTAAAATTGAATTTCAAAATTATTACTTATGTTCTTTTTCCAGTTATTTAAATATCTCTAATAATTATTACCCACACCAAATTGGAAAAGTTCTGAACTTCTAAATATTATTGCAGTTTTGTCTATATTTTTTTGCACGGTTTAATTAAATTATTAATCTGACATGGAAATACCGATGCGTTTGTAAATATTGTTATATCCTTTATAAAATCAGTTCAATGGTACCAGTTGTTGAGGTAATTAATTTAAATGAGATCACCTACCTTGATGGCTCTACCGAAGTAGTGAATTTTGCGAATATACTGAATTCCAACAAGATCAATGCACATAGTTCTGAAAGCAATTTTTTGACAGTATCAATACTTTCAACTTCTATCTACTTCCGTTAAAGGTTTGAAAATGAAGCTAAGATCGTTGCTTTTTGACCTTACTTACGTAATAGCCAATCCTACAATGATGTAGCAGAGATCGAGCAAATAGAACTCCCGATTTGTAGGGACAATATCTCCAAACCCTACCTGAGTCAGAACAATTATAATTTACGAATACCGAGTTACAGTTTTCTATCAATTTTAATCCATTTTTGTGAACGGGAAGCTAAGGGTGTAAAGTAATAGGTCGAATTATTTTGGAAGCATAAAGTCTAGTCGGATTATTTAATGTTATATATTATGCCAAGTAGTGGTATTCTCCTACACTGTAAAAAAAGTTTTACTACAAATATTATAATTTACCGTAGTCATTGTGATGAAGCTGAAGTAGAACCCAGAAAAGAATTCCCAATTTTCCCAAGAGCCGAGAAGAACGGCTCCCATTGTCATATAACCCAACAAAATTATTACTATTAGAGCTACAGGAATTGAGATGTAGTGTTCAAGACCCTAAGAAAAATAATGTTTTAATGGAAAAATAATATAATCATATTTTTTCTGTTTTTCAGTTTTAGTGAGCGTGAAATAGCAATTTTTTTGTTAGTGTTCTAACCTGCATAAGATGCTCTCCCTCTCTTGTTTCTTCTGATAATGGTACCGATGTATAATAACTTCTACTACATCTTTTCCGAGCTTTAGAATATCTAAACAAATTATTAGTGTTCTGAACAGGATATAAATGCTTATAAAATGAGTGCTACCTTGTATATAACCAAATTATATTTTCCGATAAAAATTTTCCTATATCAGCTACAGTAATTAGGATGAGTGGAACACCAAGAAGTGCGTAAGCTATGCAAAACATACGGCCCTGCCATGTTACTGGAACTAAATTGCCATAGCCTGGAAAAGAATGCTACTAAAAGGAGAACTATAGTACATGATGAAGTAGATATTAAGTAGTGTTAAAAGACGAACCAATAGTTGTAAGTAAAGTGGCTGTAAAAAAAAGAGCTGTGATGAACGTCCAACTGTACTGAAAAAAATTATGTATGTAATTGGAAGGTAGAGAAAGTGAATAAAACTCAATAGAATCGGTTTACGAGAAAAAGAGGATATCCTACAGCTTCTTTTTCTCCACCGGGTTTCAGGTGGTTTGCGTTTATGTAGTGTGTGTCAAATGCTTCAAACAAGATTCTGGTCACGTTGTCTACATGTTCAGAAGCCACTTCGCCTATGAAGTCTGAAGGTGCACTAAGTATATGCAGTTCTACTAGGGAATTGTACTTTATTTTATAGGATAAATAGTGGTTTAAAATATAAAAAGAATATTCAGGGATCTACCTGGCGAAGCTCCTGTTTCTATCAGAATCCAGAGCTCGTCGAGCATTCTGTTCTTATGTAAGTGAAATTTTTTGATGGATAATTCGCGAACAGCAACCTTAATTATATTCAATGTAATTACGAAATAAAATTTTCTGCTAGTTTCTAAATTTAGCTGAGGTGAGGCAAGTGATACAAAGTTGTGCCGTACCTCATGGGGCCTTTCCATATGATAAAAAGCAACAGCTCCTCCTGTTACATAAAGCAAAGATAGGAGAATTAGACCGATGTGGGGGAGGATAATTCGAGCATATTTTTTCCATGCAGGCATGGCGGGGACTACGATCTGAAAATCTTCAATTTTAGCTTGTATATCTTCCTCTTTATTTTTGTCTTTTCTTTTCCTCTCGTTTGTTTAAATTTCACTAGTTCTGGTTAAACTATTGCAATCAGGCCAACAATCGTTTGGAAAACTATTTGGATATAAATTACTGTCGAAATCCACTTTTTCGTATCTCATTTACACTAATTCGATTGGTTCTCTCTCTTACTTCCTCAACATCTTTCTCCGTTTTCTGACTCTCACAGTATTTCCTCTGCCATTCGGCCTCGATTCAACATAGTTGTTGTTAACTGCGAATATTGTAGTTCTTTCCCGCTCATATGGCAAGTGGGTGGTGATAAAACCCATAACTATGGATGTGATTAGTATTTCTATAAAGCTATTTTATCACAAGTGTGGAATAATATAATTCGCTTCCAATGTATATAAGAGCTCAATCGTCTTTGTCATTAAGTAGGATTAAAAGGAAGTGAGAAGTTTATGCCAAATCTTAGCGAGGAGAAAATTAATGTTTATACGGAAGTGGTTTTGTATGATTGGAAGAAGTAGTCTACGGAGGATAGATGGTGAATCTGTTTAGTTCAATTGATTTTAATTATATTTTGTGGCGAAGGCATTGAGGTGTTATCAAAAGACGTTATTTTATTGAACTATCCAATATTAGACTTAACATTTGGGTAGGCTTATGATCAAGATAACAAACAATGTGTACTAAAAATAGATATTAATATATGAGAAGTAAACATTTCCTTCTAATCGAGCAAAATAGAACTTTCACTTATGAATTATGATCATATGGGATTAAATACTGTAAGATAATTTATGATGTAAAGCAAAAATAGAAGTAGAAAAGAATTTCTAGAAATATGAGATGTTTTGCAAAAGTGAAGTAGTGGTTTTTGGCGCAGCGCCGCGCTCCCAGGGGAGTGATTATGCTGCTCATCGGTACACGCCAATCTATTGGCGCCTTCCGACTGGGAGGCAAATTGGGGTGTGAGTTACACTTGTTGGACAAAGCAATGGACGGAAACTAAATCTAATAGTAGCTGATGTTGCTTTCCAATGATCCAAAAACATTCTAGTGAGGGGTTTCTGGGCTATTATTTACGAAATGTTCTTTTATTTCCTGCTTTCAAATAGATTTTGTAATCAGCAGTACTTAATCATCATTCCATTTTTTCATTAAAAAACGAATCATCTAATGCAGAAGATTCAATACTTGTAGAATCGAAATATTATTTTAGAAGAGAATGAATTATAGCAACGCATTCGAAATATACTTCTCACCTTTTTAGCTGAATTCTTCGGCTGCTAGTGGTGTTAATAGAATTTGGCTCATCTCAGAGGGGAACTTCATTACTTCATTGAAGCGGGCGCCGAAAAGTGATCAAACGGCAGAGCGGACAGCACAATTTTTCATTTTAACTATTGCTTAATACATCCAGCGTTAGTTCTGGTGGACTTTAGAAACGATTTACTATCATTCAATCAGTGGTTGAAATTTCTTTGAATATTACATTCGTTAATAATCATACATTTTACTTTTATTTTGTGGGTATAAACTCTTCAATATTTAAATCACTAAACCGCAAATACTATATTCATTGGTGTACATTTAAAAACCTTATATCCACAGTTTTATAACACATTTTAAAATTATTTTAAAGGGGCTATTCCACAAAACCACGTCTGAAAAATAACCAAGCACAAAAAGAACAGAGAATACTATACCTGTTCTCCTTCAAGTAACTGGTCAAGATCCCACGGATCAGATTCGGGCAACTGGGAGTATTCCGAAGATATTCGATGATCCATTAGCATTTTGCTGAAATACATAGGGAAATATACCATCTTAAAAGTAAAATGTTGAGAGATTTTATGTACTGAAAACGTGAATTTACAAAATGTAAATCATGCAACATCTACAAGCTCATAGATGCATGACGTGAGCAACACCAAAATACGTAAAAGAATGATGATATGATAAAGAAGCAAAAGCGAGTATTAGATATCTGGAATAGGAGTCGGAGCGCAGCGAAGTGGGCCGAGCTAATCTGTGTGATTGCCAATTTGGAACTCTCCATAGCAATTGGCTGACTAGGTTGGCAGAATGTGATAGGAAAAGAAAAGAACTGGTACCTGATTATACAATTTCCTTATTAAAATTTTTTATCTTAGGATAGTAATAACAAACTTTCATAGTACAAGAAAATAATTGACTATTAGTATTAATGAGAGCCAAACTTTTAGAGGAAAAAGAGCCAAATAGGAGTTTTAAAAAGAGAAAATAGTAGTAGATGATATGAATGAGAGAATGTGCACGGCGTTTGGTGCTAGTTGAAAACCGGCGTGATGTACATAGCTGTGGCTGGGTGGACATTTTCTGAACTTGTCATCTCATTTATGTAAACAATATTTTAGCGATGCTTCGATTGTTGAGTAGTTG
>JAJAVP010000267.1:146753-191009 GCA_020740425.3 Heterorhabditis indica | reverse complement strand
TGGTAACATGCAGCTATTTAATTTTTACTTTCGTTTATCAACTAGTGCTCTTTAAAGTGTTATTGATACACCGGTCAAGGTCTCATATAGTTACACCTTCATCAGTTGCATAGTGGCTGGTGGTCAAGAAATTCACGGAAATCGAGATCTAGATCTAACCATTTTCACATTATAATATAAACATTACATACATCTGTAAGATACATATACAAAGCAGCGTATATCAGTTATAACCTGTACCGCAGAATTATTGTGGAAGCTCAGAACTATAGACATGTGAATGATCATCTAAGCTCTGGCTTCTAATGGGAATGTTTTAATTTGAATAAGTCATTTGAAATATCACGGTAAAGGATATGAAGAGTAGTACACGTTAGGTTCGGGACGCGCAATCATCTGATCAATACAAGTCTTCTCAGGTTTAACGTCCACAAAAGAACTGACGTCGTAATCACTCAGCGCAAACTGAGTATCACCCTGCAATGGTAGTATGTGTGATAGTTATGTAATGAGTATAGCCGGTAATTAAGACTGTAATCAAAATTTCATAGATAATTCTATCATCTACTATTCATATATTAAAAAAGACTTTTCTTATCTACTAGATTGAAACAGAAAAATAAAATTTTCTAGATATTATTTTTCATAAGTTTAAGCAATATATTATAGGATTAAATCTGCATTTAGTGCCATAACACAGGGCACAGTTATGGAAATTGCGATTCCAGTTCTTTCCTATAATGCTACATCAAAATTAGGGATGCATTCGAAATGATTGAATCCTACTCTGACAGAACTATAATTATATGAGACCAAAGGCTTTGCTGTGGACTAACCATAGACCATCAACACTAAGAAAATATGGAGTAAATTAATTCTTAGAATTGAAGCCTAGACTACTTCGCTAACCTGTTCAGTGTTTAAACCTCTGAGATCAGTGAGTTTCATAAGTAGACGTGCAAACATAGTTCTATTTTTTGGTCTTTTGGCGTCAATATATTGTTGCAGTGCAGCTGTATATACTTCTTGGATCTCCTCCACAACTTTAGGTTCCAATAAACCTGGACGGTCTAAAACTGTGGCATATTCCCATATGGCTCCTGCTTCTAAACCATCACTCTTTTAACATAATAGATACTTTACCTGAGAAAATTGCAACTGCTTCCAGAAGCGCAAACTCGTTAATATCTGGTGCCAGTTTAGATAAGCCTCTTGCGAATTCGAATACGGCTTCGGCCAATTGTGCCATTCCTGCCATTGCATACTTCTGTAAGTCGAATCTGAAATTTAGTGTTCGTAGTTATAATTATTCTTCAAAGTAAAATGTTTATAACTTTTCTTTTCTTAATTGAAATATAGCAAGCTGTTCCAATTACTACTCTTTTACTACTACTGATACTTTAAATTCTTGCTTATTAAAACGTAAAATGTATTAGTGTATACCTAAAAGGTTGCTTTTCGTTTCCAAAAACCAAGCATCCATCCGTAGAATCGTACTTTCGTGCCGTGCGCAACATTAGAATTTCGGACTTACACGTCTGAAACAAGGTACAATTAGTTCTTTAGACGAGAAAGTTCATGATATCTGCAGAGTATGCATAAGTACACGCTCTTTCTACTGCTTAAAATAAGACGGCCTATTCAACGTCACTTTCGAGAAATCGAATGAAAAAAACAAGTATTCTTTAAGCAATTCTAGAAGGACTGCAACATTTAGTTAATCCAGACTTTGACTGGTTAGAAAAGATGTGTACTAAGCCTAAAGTGTTCATTGATGTGAAAAGTTGTTTATTCTGTAATATTTTTATTTCAAACTACTTATATGATATACCTTCTGCAGCGTTTTCCTATCCTCCTCGCTTAAACGCATGAAACCAGGTAGTTGACGGACAAATTCATGTACTTGCTGTGCTTCTAGAATTGTTAACTCTGCCAAATGTTGGAAGGAAGATGAAGACGATGGCATGAAATGGATCTAAAACGAATTAAGTATTTTTCTCTGAACATGATACTCAAAGCGTTAGATATATATATATATATATATATCAAGTATCTATTGACCAATTCCAACATGAAACTTTATATAACTATTGCTTTAGCTTTAAAACTGCCTATAATTATTAAAAGTAAAACAAAATATATGATTAGCCTACCGAAAGAGATGCCATGGCCTCGTCACTAAGTGTTGCAAACTGACGCTCCGTTGCGGCAACTCGTGATATGAGTTCACTGGTTTCTATTGATAATTCTGTCTCAGTACTTGTCACTAAAGGACTTCTCTCGTTTGTTATTTCTGAGGATGATGACTCGCAGGAATTTAGTGAATCGCGAGTTGCTGTTCGCTGTCTCATTTTGGCTTCTCTTTTCATGCGACATTGTTCTTCTGGTATGACCACTGAAAACAACTACAAATACTTTAGTGGTTTACAAATAAACTATAAAAACTGAAATTAACATAAACATTAGTAATCTTTGTTGAACCAATAAGAAAGGTAGAACAATTAACACTCTGCTCTCATCCCAATCCGTAAACATTTGTCCAAGCGGCAGTGCTGACATTTCCTTCTCATATACATATCAATGTCACAAGTCTGGCCAAATTTACAGTAGTAAACGGCCTTCCTTGTTATTGACCGACGGAAGAAACCTATGCATATCTTGGAATAAATGATAAAAAGTGCTTAAATCTCGAGATAAAAATAAAAATAAGTTAACTATTTTGAAAGAAAGAACCAGAAATAATATTTCACCTTTACAGCCTTCACATGTAAGTGCATTGTAGTGATATCCAGAAGCTTTGTCTCCACAAACCAAACAGAGTTCCTCGCTAGGTACTGCGAGTGCAAGAGCCCGACATTTTGAGGAACGCACTTTCTTGTGGGCAGGCTGGAGTTTTACAAAGTAAATCTAGAACAATTGTTAGGAAGTCACCAAAAGAGAGTGTGGTGACTTTGCGTGCATACTAATTACTGTTCATTATTTGATTGATGCTTGTAGATACTCATTGTACGTATACAGCTAATACAATAATTTCTTATAACTGGTTTAGAATAAGCAGCAATTCAGCAGTTTGAAAATCAATTGCAAAATAGAGAGTTGATACTTTACTCCAAGGGACACCTTAATCTGTGTGTAAAATGGTTGTTTTTGTTATTTTCCATAGTTACTGTTGACCTTGCTAGCATAAGAAAGCGAAACGCTCACGGTCACTCGCTATCTATTATAGAATTGCGAACCGACAATCAGATATTTTCTGCAGAACAATTCAAGAAGAGCGACCACTAGCCAGGCACAGGCTTATTGAAAGATTAAACAGTACCTGGCACAAATATTCTTTAAAGCAATTAAAAAGCTAGCTTATGTTTTTAACTGTAAATATTACTTTTATCTCGTAGTGAAATGTCTTAATAATAAGATCTTAATTACCTGTACATGTGTTTGGCTGAATTGTTGCTCAAATACTTCCGGTTTGACAAAGTGAGACCACTTTATATCTTCTTCCGCATCTATAATAAGCGCGGACAATAAGTCATAAAAGAGGAAAACCAATTGTGATACTTACCTGGATACCCTCCATGTATTCCGAAATTGCTATGTCCCACTGGATATCCATGTGTTCTATTTATCTGCACTTGACTCGGTGAAGGATCAAGTTGATTCTGTTCATCTTGGGCCCAACTAGTTAGGGGTGGTAGCTCATGGTAGGTTACAGTAGCTGTGGTCATACCTACATAAAAAGCAAAAGTTTCGTATATTTTATGCAGTAAATTTTTTTATTCAGAGCACTCCCAAAATGAGCTTGAAATAAAAAAACCGCGTAACATACGAAATAGTAGTAAACATTCGAGATTTAATGATCAAAATTATAAAACAGCTATTACTATTGGAAACCGTTGTGGTGCTTTCACCAGTCCAAGTTTAAAACGCATTTCTAATAGTATCGCTGTGATGAAGCTAATCATCACCAGACAGATTACTCTTTTTTATAACTTATATTAAGTGTCATATTAATTGCGTTGATGATGTTGGCTCCAGAGCGATTGTGGTACGTACTTATAGTTTCCGTGTGGAAACAACCTACGATGGAAACGAAATGCCAATACACCGGTAAAATGTGCTTCTATTGGGACATCCGTATTAAAATTCTATCTAAAAATGTAAGCTAAATAGTTATATGCATTTTATGGTTGAATAAATATGCCAGTTTTAGAAACTAATTAAGAACAAGACGGAAAAAATACGCAAGTACGCTAATATTAATGTTCCAATTCTATACTGAAGGTCTTGTAAAAACAATAGTAGAGAGATTAACATGTAAATAAACATAATAATTAAGGATACATGAAGTTGCGATTATAGATTAGGATGAAACAGATATATGAAGACAACGTTTTCCCCTTGCTGGACAAGCATCTAAGCAATCTTAAGTAATGGCTTCGACAATACCATAAGTTAGCTATATAAGCATGTAAATAGCATTTTTTAAACAAATTAAACTTTGGTTAGTCCTGTCGGTAGTGATAGTTGCGTATGGTGGAGTAAGTGACCTTGGGCGGGCGCGCCAGGTACGCGTAGAAAAGCCAGAACAACTCTCGATTTTAGAACAGCTAACTGTTTTGATTATGTTTGTAAATCTCGCCCTACAACTATTTACTCCTAGCTAAATAAATTATAAAGTAGTCACTTATAGGTAAAGTCGTGTGCTATAAACTTAGTCATTGACATGATCTACTACTGACTATATGGCATAGTTAGACTTTTAAAGCTGGAAATGCACACCAAGTAATAATAGAAAAACAGCCAAATAAGAAATATGCACGACCTCAATCACCTCATTATTTCCAATAGATGGTGTCAAATTTACGATAACTATAAAAGGCAAACAGCACTTTTGCGTGAAAACGAGAAAATTCACTAATAACTCATCTATTTAAAGTTTGTTCAATTACAGTGCTGTGCCACTCTTACAGAAAACGCAACATGTGAAATGCAGATAATTACTGCAAAAAGTACAACAAAAAATATACGAGTTCTTCGATTTTACGAAATGTCATAAAAAGGATAAAACATGTGCGAAGTATGTTGAAGCACATACCGCTAGAAAGGCACATTATTTACCTTCTTGACAAAGATCATCTATATTTTCGGTACTTTATATCCAGTTTCTTCTGTTATAGAATCATGTCGTTAAACTATCCTTTGCACCCTATGACGATTTCGGATTCATTCCTACTTCACACACTAAAAATAAGTGTAAATTTCGTCTCACTTTGACATTAAAAAGCGAAGAGTAACTAAGTGAATCATAACCTAAAAATAGTCTAGCAATTGTTCATTAAAAATGCCGAAAGCCTGTGGGCACAATTTCTCGTTTTTTTAAATGTAAAATAAAGGAGTATTTATGTTTAATACTTTACTAATGAGAAAATATGAGAAAGGACATTGTTGAGGTCTTAAAACTTTATTATAAAGACAGTTCAGTTTAACACAAAACGTCGAATCACGTTTTATTCCTACAATAAAAGTAAACTTTTAACAAAACAGACACAAAACGAGCAGTGGCCAAATCCAAATTTCCCTACCCAATGTTAACATAAAATTCAATGGTCTCCTCTTTATCCACAAGCGTAGATCAAAAGTTTGCATGTTATCGATCGTTGCTTGTTTTAGTTTAGGAAAATTATGATTATGACCGAGCTTTTACTAGATGAGACTAGTAATTAGGACACACTTTATACTTATTTAAGCAGAAAAAGTTAGCAATCAGTAACTTTCTCTAATTTATTTTAAAAATTCACTAACAATTAATGAGTGGAGATAATGAAATGTACTTATAAATAAATTATTGTTTATAACCTTGACCCAGAAATGTTCACTTACATAGATACTCATGGCTGGAATCAATTGAAGACTTCTCAAATAGATACAAAAACACTCCGATCTCAGGGTCAATCGCAACCAAAGAGCCTTAGGATGAGATGAACAAAGAGGAAATACAATGAAATTCTGCCACTCTCACTTTTATAAACGGTAACAAAGGTACAACAACAAGGTACGAAGGAAAGGAAAGTACTATTATGCTGAGAGAAGACCGTAAGAATCACATATTTGCGGAATGCAATTAAAAATGTGGTGTTATGTCATAAATTTCACTGCTCAAAATACATGTAGCCGTTCATAGTTCATTAGCAACATCCTAAATTATAATTGTTCATTACCGTAGACGAGCTCAACTCATATTCAACCACCAGTAGCGTTCTAGGACACCTAACTGATAACTATGAAAATAAACTCAAACTATTCATAATACTACACAGTAGTTTGTGGATTTTACTTAATTTTCACTAAAAATTATGTGAGGAACTACCAATCACTCTATGAATCACCAAGACTGCAAAACAATTTCATAAAGTTAGAAAATACAACTTAAGTTTGAAATAAAAGTTACTTGAACGACTATGTGCTTTGGATTTTTAAAATTAGCTAAGGCATATACGTTTGGAAAATGCATTGGAAAACTTAATTCTAAATTTCTCCAATTGTTGTGGTCTATAAATACACAATAGCTTCAGGCAAAATAGGAAAACCGATCTACTAGACACTAGAAACAGGACGACTCGTTTTATGTGCTAGGCTAAACCTTTAAGACAATGTAGTTTCTATTCGCATTGTACACCATCCGGAACGGTTTGATCATTTCTTGGTTTCCGCTGTGAGCTGCCTGAGCGTATAAATCACAGAGTGATATCCTGTTTTTATTCGTTGGATCCTCCTCATCCCACATCCCCCGATAGGCGCAGTAAGGTCTGCAGTCAATACATGTTTTAAACTTTAAAAAAATACATGAAATTCGCCACACTCTCTGCCACACCTCTTAACGTCTGGAGCGCAGTTAAAGAGTTGAAAAACAAAGTAGTTCACTCCCATTTCCTTAAGTGTTCGATGTACGTCTTCTATTGACTTCTTGCTAAACATTGAATACACTTTAAGAGTTCGTTCCCTGAAAATACTACGATCTTTTGAATAATTGTCCATTAGGCTTAGTATAATGAGGCCAACAATTTAAGCATTATGTTAATACTGATGTAAAGATAATATAAGTTCTCAATGGGAATAAAGCTCTACAAATATGCTTAAAGTCATGAATCACATTAAAAACAATTTAAATTGGTAAAAAAATCTTACTTTTCACATACCTAATACCTACTTCTTCATAATGTGGATGATTAACTATAGGACGACCAGTTGACAATTTTACGTTCGCCATTACTGGCATGGTGCCAGCAAACACAGCGTCTGAAAATAAATTTTCTAAATTAAATGTAGCGACCAGCGATTAATTCTGCCTTCCTTTTAAAGACAGGTGTTTTCTGTTATAAGAGTGTATAGTTGCATGTAACGAGTGAAATATTGCACTTAAATGTAACAAATCAATGTAAAATCTATTTTTTTAAATCTAATTTTCAGCATTTTCCTGCCTTTCCTCTGCTCTTTAGAAATTTTCTAAATAAAGATTAACTAGTAAAAAGTACGCACTAGGTTCTGTCTCCATCATTATCCAGGTAAAGAGTTTTTCTTGTTCTGGATTACTGTACTCCCCGCGAATTGATAATTGTTTATTAATATTTGCTTTACCTGAAACATCGACATGGATTAATATCAAAAAACAAACTAAACCACTGTTAAAAATATTTTTAAAAGATATTTAATAGTGTTAATTTATTAGTGTTTAATTTCGAATGAAGAAGATTTTGTTCAACCAGCGTGTAAAATTTTAAGGAATTTATCACAACAGCTAAGACTGTTCAGTTACTGAATACGAAGAAGTTGAACGGAAGTGGAGTGTATATTGACACCGACTAACCTTGATGTCCCATTCCTGCAAGCAGTAGCATCACAAGAGCGAGATGGACCCTTCTATTGAGTTGAAGACCAGTAGATTCGAGAAGCTTAATGGTTAAACAATAGCATACAACCGCTTGACAAATAATTACATCTCATCTTATTTCATTTTTGCTCCTCATTATAAATTTCTAGTTGGGCATGCCGTACAACAAGGTTCGTATTGTGAAATTGTATGAGACTAGAGTTTCAATCATCACCCGTAAAGTAAATGCACCATCCAAATATACGAATTTCTTATGAGGAAAAGCACTGCAGTCATTTACGAAAGATAATCAACTGAAGAAATGAGATGAATTATTTTTCCTAGTTCTATAGTTTCACGTCTGCAAATTATCTCACCTCTACTAATTACATAAAATATTTAGTAATTAAATACTCGGACATCTTGCTTCCGCAAACATAAGCAAAAGAACAAGTAAAAAAATATCACTTCTTTATAAGACACATGAAGTAAAAGGCTACCAGTATTTAGTGGCTTACCTTGTTGTTAGCCAGGAGAGCAGAACAAACGCAGAGGTGTGGAGTAAAGAAGAGTTTCAGTCTCATTATCAAAACCGTCATTGCAGTATAGCAAACAAGTTGGACAACATTATAGAAAATCTGACATTAAGAAGACATTATTCATCTACTTTATTATTCACTATTTTTCTACCTTCTTACACTTATGCAGTTTCTCTTATTCAAATGTTCACCCTTACCTCTGAATGTCCATATCGTCTTCTTTCTCGTCTCCACAAAACTTCATTCCATTCAGAAACTAAAAAGGAAACTGCGAATAGGACAATCCCAAAGGCAGCGGCAGGTATAAGGAAAGTGTAGTTGAGTTTATTGATCGTCTAAATTTAAGATATCAGCAACATATAGGGGCTACGGGAAAGAATGGGAATAATCTATTTTACGAAAGAAAGCGGTAAACATCACTGATACTATAATTTCTCCAATATTAAAAAATGCAGATACAGTGAGGAAAATTGATTTAAAAATTACTTTAATAAATGCTAGATAAATCTTAGTAACGGAAATATCCTTTATATTTCGCAGGTACAAAATTACAAATATCTATAATTCATAATACGAAAGAACAAACCTCTGTTGGAATAAAATCAAACTCTGCAGAACAGGTGTACAATCTAGTGTGGAAATTGGCATAGTCAGTAAATTTAGATCTCAAGATATCGAATATGTGAGCCTAAATCAACAAAATCCCTATATAGCTAAATCTGTGAATAGAATGAATGACATGACTTACATCGTCTTCTACCTGCAGAGCTCTGGAAATCAACAGTTTCAATCCTAAAGTTGATCCAATAAAAAGAGTGGAAGTAAATAATAGGTAGGAAAAACGGAAAGATATCCTATTAAGCACAGAGTCGCAGAAAAGGATTATCTAGAAAGAATACGGCATTCTCATCACTAATTGTCTAATTTCTGATTTACCCTTGATTCTGTTTCTCTTCTACACTTTCATATCTATACCATAGATCACTTACCATTAAAGCCAAAATACAAGGGAAGTAAACAGATGTTAGCAGCATTTCATTTCCGAATAAAAGAGCGAACGATGTGATAAAGGAGAACTATAAATAATTGCTAGAATGTAAAATAATTCTACATAAATGGTTGTTTCCCTAAATATACTTAGAAATGTGCTATCAAAATTTACCAACCAAATGGCCCACAGCAAGGGTCTTCATAGTCGAAAATGGTATGTAATCGAAAATATACACGACAAAGAGGGAGCTGAGCTGAGTAAAATAAGCGAATTGGGAAAACTGCCAAAAAAGCATAGAATTTGTTGCGAAGAATGCCATGAGCATTGAGTAAAAGTAACCAGAACGTTTGTTTCTGAAAATACATAAGAATAAACTAATATTTAATATCTATACATTTTATTATTCCGCAGATACACAGTACCGATCAAAAACTTATGGATTTTTTCGTAAAAACAAGGCATTATTTTATTTTATTTTAAAGTGATAAAGCATGTCATGAGGTCGAACATGACAGTACTAGATTTTACAAATCGTTTTCAGAAAAAAATGTGGAACAAATAGAAATTTGGAATGCGACCTGCGATAGGTAGTCGCAATCAATGTTTCGATAACTTAACAAGAGACAGGATATATCCAAAAACCTTAAAATCAAACCCAATCCAAATTCATAGGACCTCTTCATTCATGCCCCTTTTCTATGCTTTAAAGCACAGGGAGATCGTCAAAAACGCAATTCTCTTAGACGTAAAAAAATATTTAAGGACGATCCTTTCTGCAGTTTTAAGGGTTCCAAGTGTGCGACACATGTGCTCGCTAATAGAACGAATTCAGAACTATAAATCAGAATCACCTGATCTAAAACCGAGGGAATTTTGATAGAAATATCTCAAGACCCTGTTCTGAGGAGTAAGCCTATCGGACAAAGACAATAAATCCTCTCAACTATGATACCAGTGGAGCAATTTCCATTGTCTAAACGCGTCCACTTCTAATTAAACCCATACCTAATGTTCTATGATTAATTCTGCAAAAGTTAACAGCAATTCACAAACATATTATTCTGATTATTCATTCCAAAGACTATTGAGCTAAGAAATAGTCATTTTTCCTACTAAAATAATTTAACATGCATTTTCCAGTAGGATGGCTTCATAGGTTTAATGGGTCTATGGGTTCGACAGAAGTCGCTTATCTTGGACGATAACTGTTTATCAGTCTTCCCTTTCCGATGGCATTACTGCTTTAGGCGATGAGGTCGCCATGGTTATTAACTAGCAGTTTCACTGACTTCACATCTAGCATTGCCATATTTGTGCTTTGAGGTTTTGCCCCGTAGATAGGTGAGCACTCTTAGTTAGAATTGCATTAGACAACGTTGGTAGAGTCAAGGAGAATTGTTTCTAGTAAAAACTATTTATAGCTAAGCAATAACCCTTTTGTCCTTTCACTTGGTACGCTTGACTAGAATATGAAAATCAACCAACGATTCAAATTCATCGAGTTATAATCTTTTGTAGCCTTAAAAGTTTTGGTATCACTATGTAATAAAAGTCGTTTCTAGAAAATTTCATAGAATTGTTTCTTTTTAAATAGTTTTATAGAAAGAAAACCGCTTAAAAGAGCTTACTTTAAAATATAAGTAACCACTGTTATTTGTCCTAATATTAGGGGAAACGCAAATGACTCTCTAAGTGGTGGTGTCCACTGAACTCTAGTTGCTTCTCCATGGTTGAATGCAAAACAAGCCACAGAAAGAATACCACCAAAAAGACTATCACTGAAATTTTCAATAATTTTAAATAATAAGGAAATACTATTTATAAAATACAATGAACTCTCCCAATGAAAACGGAAAAACAATTAACTTTGTCTTATCAAATTTTGTTATGAGTGCCTTTAATATTACTCTAAAATCCAACTTACATCGTAATGTGAATGTCACGTAAATAGTGAGTAATATATCAATTCTGGGACTTTCATTAATGTTCTGAGGAATGTGTCCATTACAATTTCAAGTCTACAGACATAGCTCGAAGGGGTTTTATACCTGACCAAAACGCCCATCACAAATAGCAAACCGGCAGTGGTACCCGCAAGTGCGAAAACATTGTTTATGTAGAAATAATGGGCATTACCGATGCCTAAATATAAGTTACCTTTCATTCTTGTTTCTCTACTGACTTATTTTAAATAGGTTCCGTTCATATTTCCGCTTTTCAATAATTCCCATTAAAACCTTTTAACCTTCACAACTCTGGACAGGCGATAATCCATCTCCTCTATTTACTTGCCAACAATTTTCAACATTCCAATCAAGTGCAGCAACAAGTGCTTTGAACTGTCGGTAGCCAAATGAGAGGTACACCTGAATAGTACTCTTTTAATGTAAGTGATGGGAAATATATTATACTAACTACATCTAAATTAAGCTTTGAAGTTACTAATCACCGAGTGGCTCATATTGGCTAAAAATAACCATTGAAAAGCTCACAGAAAAGCACTAAGTTTGAACGAAAGTGTATAATTACATCACCTCTGGGTAAAGATTAAACCTTTTGAGGGTGTTAATCATATGTCCGTACTCGGTGACGTTGTCATGAGTTATTTGGTAGAGACCACTTAGAAATGAAGGTGCGTTTATAATAGTTTTATAATAAGAGTAGTAGAGACCCTGAAATCAGGTGTAGGTTCCACTCAAATAACAGTCTAATTTGTATCGATAAATATCTCCAAATGTATAAAGCAGTACATAAAGGTCAGAGACAAAACTGCAAATGGAGATTAGTTTCCATGTTTCTGTCTACAGTTTTACCCACTGCATCTCTCGTCTTCCATCTCTTTAACGATTTCGCTGTATTCGAACAAATAATTTACAACCCTGAGCACGTCAACTAATATCCCTAGTTGCTCTATCCCCATCACAGGTAGAAAGGATAGAACTTAAGAGTATTTCTAAATATACTTGACTTTAAAGATTTTAGGGTCCAGCTTTAGAATATACAACCAAAAATACTTCTTAATACGCTGATCTAGCGGTAGACTCCATAAATGACTCATGTGTTGCAGTACCAATAGAGCAATAAATATTATTAGTATTATAAGCCATTCCTGTAACATAAGGATTATACCAGCTTCTGTTGTAGATATCTATAGTTCTCACTGGACCACAAGAAATACGCTATCCATCACGTGAACAATACCTCATGATGCTTTGATATAACTTGATGCCATATGATCTACTGTCGTTTTTTCTTTAGCCTTCATGCTCTAATATATAATATAACTAATATCTTAGTTCCATTTCCAATCGAATTCTTAGCAGATAATCATTTATAATGTAATTTCAAAATGACTGTTGATATTTCTGTTTTACATGCGGATAGTCTCCTGAAAAAGCGGTAGGGACATGGCAGAAATGCCGTAAAGTATGCTCAAAATCTATAGGATTGTTCAGTGACCTGTTCCTGTTGACCCTGTCTGCTCATAGCGTAATATTAACCCTAAAACCTTCGAGATACAGAAACCAAGTAATTTAGCAGATCTTATCTTCGATTACAAACGCTTCCATTTAATATTGGTTATACTTTTTCATAATTTCCAATTTGCTGTTAGGTGTAGGAAATCAATAGCCGTAAATGGCAATATGTTAAGCCCATGGAAATCTGCTTTCAACGTTCCACAGGCCGTATAAATGAAAAGTGTCTTTGTTACCTTTCATAGAGTTAAATGCACTATCCTATGATCGATTATCAAATAAAAGGCATATAGACATCGGACTTCTTATTTGTAAGTAGACATGTGACTCTAATGTTTCCTAGCGATTTTATCAAGCGCACTCAAATTAAACTTTTCTTGATTGAAATAACGGCGAACTTTTGTTAATAAATTCGATAACACAACTATTCCTCATAACGCCTTCTCATGTACCCATTCCCAAACTGTCCTACTATAGTGAGTTATTCATCTTAACCTATCTTACACTTGTTGTCCTCACCATCTCAGTTCTGTATGCCATTTCTCGCTCGAAGTCGGCCAGGTGCGAAAAATGTCGATCGTTTTCAAATAATGTACTAATGTGCTTAGTGTTTAGCAGCGAACAGATAGTGCCTGAAACGAAATGTAAGTGAGACTCCGTAGACGTCCTTCTCTTCTCTTTTTATACCATTTCGTTCTACAATTTTCTCGATATAATCATAATTTCCCATCTCTTATTGTATACGACCATGAACCACGTGATTTGAGTTTCAAGAGGGTCTGTACAGCGCAATTTTCAAACGGCTCCCATTCCTGTTCCTGATCTAAACGAAATGGTTGAGCCCTCTGAATCTCAATCAACGTTTGCAAGTTCCCCGATAACACGACACACTAACTGCCTGCGTTTACTAATTATATTTAGTCCACTGAGATACTCCACAACTTCAATCATCCAGTGTTTTTTTAGTTCTCACTTTCCGATTTGTTTGCACCTGAAATGTTGTATGCTTGACAATTTATATTATTTGAATACTCTCATAAGTGTTCATTCGAAAACACCGGTTGATTCCCAGATGAATTCTAAAAATGGCAATCTCTGGAGAAGTTAATAGAACCTTTCTTATCCACCATGGTTTCTGCTTAGCCATAGTTAAGGTCATTAATTTATAGATTTGGTAAAAATCAAAAAAATTTGAAGTAGAAAGTATAAATATATACTACTCGTTAGTTTCAGCGTAGTTATCAGATATAAACGCTTTAAGGTGTCTATAAGCCCATTACCTATACTTGAATATTTCGTTTCCCTTTCCGTAAAATAATGTGTACTGGAACGAATATCGTAGGTGTACTGTGAGTGATTGATTCAACTACAACGTCTAATCATGAATATATGAAGCAACTGAGACTAAGTGACATTAAGTGATAGTGTTCGCTTACGGCCGATCAATCAAATTTATTCTATTGCGCAACATTTCCGGATACCGGACTGATCGAAACTGCGAGTGAAAAGTGGCGATGAATTGGGACCAGTTATCTCACTCGGGAGTCCGCCTCACACAAAGATATACCCTATTTCTATTCTATATCAATTTTTATATTTAATGGATTGTCGATTCTATCAGGATAAACAAGAGGTATAAGTTAACATTTTAATAAATTACTATAATTGATTTTCGCAGTTGCATGATCTTTTATATACTGACAACGATTTGTAAACAATAGATGAGTAGCAAAGTAAGTGAGTCCATATTTCACAAATCGAGTTTGTATGTGCTGCTCGATTTCCTTTGCATCGAACGAGCAAAATTCGCACCTGGTATATAATCGCTGAATAGGTTTAGAGCGGCAGACAATAGCTCGTCGATGTGTTCCAACCAGAACGATCGCTGACAGGATAATTCCTATGTGAAAATATTTGTGAGAATAACTCCATATATCTAACATTTTCTTCCACTTTTTGCTTGTTGACGGTTTCATGACAAAACTCTTTAAATAAGTTTGTAAACATTTTATTTAAAAAAACTACAACTGCTAAGTTATTCGAATTACTTTAGCCTATAAATGACGACTAAAACAGCACATTTTATACAATTCTACTCTCCCTAATCGTGAGATGATGTCCTTGATAGTTTACTACACTGATTTGCAATGGTAGGCGAACCTCTTAGGAAATTGTTTTATCCAGAATCTGCACGTTCTAACCGGTACGATTACTGGAGAGACTAAATGATGCTACGCGGCAGTCAGTTACGTCATATTTAATGTTTTCAATCAGACTAAATCCTCTACTGAAGTGTTCAGAATGTTTAAAGCTATCACCCGTCTTTTCTTTGGAAAGCATCAAATATGCAAGTATACCCATAATTCCAAATACACTACATCACTCAGAAGACCAAATATATTTTCCATCTAGCTCGATGCGACCTTATTAAAAACACAAGAGAGGATCGTTATATCCGTTCAACCTTTCTTTCATCGAAACTCGTTCAGAAGTGGTCATAATGCAAACAACATGACTCACGCAACGACCAACAGACTTCCAATGGATCTATGGTGGTAAGTTTCTGTGACAACATTTAGTGAATCCTAGAGGAACCTAATAATCTCGCTCTTTAGTTTAGAATAATCGATTTCCACCTATTTTAGCTAATATGATGTTATCCATGGGTATGCCAAAACGTGCTTACTTCTCACTACATTGCAATTAAAGTAGGCTTTGAAAACAAGAATTGGGATGTAGTCTTTGAAATGCTAAGACAAAACTAGCACTTGTGCACTGTCCCATTATTTGCATCTGACATTGAAATCACTAGTACTCACTGCGTCTTATTTTCGTGTCGGGATCGTCGGTCGCAACTTCTCAAAGTGGGTTAATCGCTGCGCCACTGTATGATATCGTGTTTCCTTATCACTGCCTTTTAGAGAATTGTTAATCCTCAATCAAACCCTTAGATTCTATAATGTCTGTTTTATAGTACCTGCGTTCTACCACTAGAGACTCCACCCATAATGTCATCATCACTATCGAAAACCCCTGTTAGCACTCTTCAAGTTTTTTAAACCTGAGTCATGCTCACATAAATATTACCGTTTTAGCAAAAACCATAGGTTCTTCGACGATATTTGTAAAATTTCTTAAGTACTCCTAAGGCAACACTCATATAAAACTAGATACAGTCAGTAATTAAATATGAAAATACCATATTTTTCAACCCTAAAGTGGGTCACGAGAACTTTACCCAGCTTGAATTGAGGACACATTCTGCGTACGGTACAATTATCTTTGATGGTCAGCTATGTCACCAAAATGACAAGGTTCAACAATTAACTTGTCTTTAAAATATGTAATAATCAACATATGGCTTTTGTCCTTAGATATTGAATTTCTATCTTTGGCTTTTCTAGGGCTTCTAAATTCTTATGATTATGTCGCAATTTCTAAATATTTGGATTTAGTTTATAGAAAGAGAGAGAGGAAGAGAGAGAAAGATAAAGTGAAGTTAATCGCTGTCTAGTTTTTTCTCCTAACTACGCGTCTTAACGACCTGGTTTTCGAAACAATTCATAAGCTGTTAAAGACAAAGTAATTTTCATAGTTAAAAACCATCCAACTGTTTAGAAAGATTCCCACAAATTGTCAGGTCCAAATTATTTTCGTTGTTAGATCCCTTTCCTCCTATTAATAGCAACAACTGTCATTAGATGTGTCTGAACAAAAATAACGATTTTATAAACCATCTCATTGCAATTAAATTTTGCTGTTACAGTCTATTTTCATCATTATTAGCTATTTCAGATGATGCAAAAATTGAACATCTCGATTCTCTTATTTATCTTCTTACCAATACCACAATCGGTTGTTTCTGAATCCGATTTCCTAGAAACAGAAAATATTTCTAACACTAGTAAAACTAATTTAAATGATAATACTTATGAATATAAATTATTCGAAAACTATTTTCCTCTGCTTTTGATGCTGATTTCAATGCCTCAAAATGAAACAGAAAGTCTGGAGAAATATCTCAATCAACGCACATATGCCGAGCTTAAAAGAATGATTGACGAAAAACAGAAGGTACTTTACTATTATTCTCTATTGCAACTTTTGATTTTATTAAAACCTCGATGTACTCAAAGACAACACAATTTCTTAAATAGGTCAGCGATGTTACTGCTTTCGTACTAGAGCTAGAGCAGAATAATACTGATCTGACATCGTTTGCAACTGTCGATGGCAACAAGAAGTTTATCAGTTTGGTTGAAGCATACCACGTACGCCATCTGTTACTTATTAAACAACAGTAATTAAAATAACTACGTTCAAATTTATAGAACGTTGGTAGTGAAGATGAAACCAGTTTTAGAATGCTTCAATATATAATGCTATACGAGGAATATGGAATTCTCAGTTAAATCCTGTTCTTCCTCCCATCGACCAACTTGCAATACTAGAGTATTTTGCAGAAAGGTGGCACTTTCATGAATTAGTCGATTAACTGTTGAAAACTAGATTGGCTAAATTGTGATTTTAGAAAAATAGAATGGATTAGGTTAGTCCTTTTAGGAGGTCATACGAACATTATCGAGTGTCATTTTGGGCAAAGCTTTGGGCTGCGATTCGCGCATGGTTAGCTGGAAATCAAGAATTGACAGGTAGTTTTTTTTGTAAATAAGTTCATTAAATGGCTAAAACTGTTATTTCCCATTTGTTTTTATCTGAAAGCTTTACTTATAAAAGTGGTATTAACCCTCATGTACTATCATAGATAAGATTTAAAAATTCGAATAGTGCCCATCCATTGTCTATTAAGAACTATAAATACGTAAGCCCTGTAAAACCTAGTGTTACAATTCACGTATTATTGAAAATAGATAACGAGAATAAGCTGTTTTTCTAGGATGCAACGCGGATCAACCTCGCTGTATACGACACATTATTGAAAAACTTCCAATGGAAGGGAGAATCGAACTAGACAAAGCTGCTGGAGCAGACGACACACGGGCCGTCGACTACATCATTACACAAGAAGTTCGCGTTTATTAACATGAACTTTTCTTTCTACTATACATTACTTAGACTACTATTACTTCTAGTTGAATAACGAGCCCGCATCAACACGACATGAATTCCTTATTTGGAAGAACCAGAACATACCTCCACAATCGCTTCTCGATATAATTGAAAGTACAACGGAAGTGGAAAAGAGGTAACAACAATTTCTTAACTTTATAAATGTAGCAATAGTCTCCAAATCTATTATTTTGCCTCTTAAATTTCGTTAAGATGACATTCGTCCTCTGTAAAATTTCTAGGGCACTAGAGAGGTTGCGCTCAAATGATCTTATACATTCTTTAAAAGACTACTATAGGGCAATGATAGAGAGTCGATCACAACACGAACAAGAGGTATGCTTAATTCTAGTTAATTTTAAGTGGTACGTTAAAGTACTTTCATAAGCAACAAATAACGGGGAAATTCCATTTTAGGAAATTCGGAACTTCTTCCAACGTATGAATGATACTTTTGCACGGTGTTTCAACCCTATACGAGGCAAATACGAGTTTTACTATTAATATTTTAGTTAAATGTACCAAGTGTTTTCCTATTTAATACTCAGGTGATGAGAGTTCTCATGTTCTGTTTTCGTTCATGATCCCGGTTATAATATATGTATATAAAGAGTTCAAGCCTGACGGCAACCAAGTATTTCGCTATAAGCAGAAAGAAACAACAATTAAGTCATTAACTGGACGTACTGAGAATGAAAACTGTTGCGATCCACCATTTCGAGTAGAAGATTGGAGATTCCTCTGTTGCCACTCTACCCGTAGAAATCTTGGTTTGTGATTTATATTTCGCAGTCGATTTAGCCATTTGAGTCTAAAAAAATGAAATATCAGATAATGAATTAACTAACTATAAAAATGAACACCTTGAAGAAGAATTATATGATCTAATGGAATGAAGGTAGATAAACGAGCGCAAGGAAGAGTCCAACATTAAAAATTGATGTTAAAATATAAGTGCACAGAAACACATATTTCTTCTTTGATGTTATACTTAATCAGTTTATCGCATAATTCCATTTCGCTAACATACTTCTAAAATTGTGATTTTCGTGATAAGATTATCAATTTACGAAAATAAGTAAGAGATCCGAGTTAAAGGACAATATTCACTAACCAAAAATAAATAGATATTGTGAGGCTTAGATGAAACTGCTAATATATGCTAGAATGACGTTAACTGTAAGGCCGAATTAATGTGAAAAGCTTTCTCAATAAAAGAATTGAAAACGGAATATTATCCTCTCTTCGTTACTTTCTAAATTACGTTTCATCGTAATATCGTGATATTACAAATACTTCTCGAAAGTACAGAAGGGCAGAACCATTCATATTTAATTTCGAATATAGTTAGCTCGAACAAAGTCTCAAATCAGTTGGTCGAAGAAATAAAGCTTTCGCGCCTCCACAACTAGCCAAAATGGATATTCTATTCGATTGAAATTCGGGAATTGACGACTGCGTACCTCTCAGCTACATTTAATAAAATGTGCAAATTTAAGCCATGACAACATCCCAATGACAGCATTTTCCAAAAACGTTTAATTATTTACAACACGTTTCACACCGCAATAATTACAAGAATTATAATTATTTAAACTTAATATAAGTAACACATTTTTCATACTTTTGACCGATTTTAAAATTATTTTCGATGACTAATATTTTCGGAATTTTATGTGTTAAATAGCGTAACCCTATTTTAATTTTACTAGTTAATAAATAATAAATGAAACCTTCCAGGAAACTGAAAATTTAGTGTTACTCAAATTACTAAATATTTGCTGAAAATGAAAACCACTTCTATCAGATTGTTAAATTCGAACTAAGGAAAATATAAAAAGAATTGTAAGCTGTTGAATAGAGCCTACGAGGTGCTTTAAATAGATTCCGTATTGTGAAGCGAAAGACGACGCTTGCAGTGATTGCGTAACAAACTCGCACAAATTGGGGGTTCCCAGGGTACAAGACACATCTCAGCAGGATGAGAGAAGAAAACGGAAGCAGCTACATGGAAGTGCAATAAATTTATGGATAGGCTTGCGTCGATTTAATCGTCGAAGTTCTACAATTTACTAGAAAGTTTAAAATTTTGGCGGACTTAATCTGTGCAAATACAGTGAGATAGGACCATGAGCGCTGCTGGCTTTAAATGAATAAGTATTTTAGTCGCTTTTTAAAACATATATTTAGCCTGAAAAACACTCGTATTAAAAGAACTAGGTAGCGTGAAAATTGACAATAAACAGTGAAATTTTGGAGACGCTAATTTTGATCCACTTAAGGGCACCTGGTCACTACAAATTAATGTAATCAGATTAGCTTCAATAAAAGCATGAAAGAAACATTTTAAAAACTAGTACAGGAATTTTTATTTCTATTATCTGAAAAGAAAATAAGAAATTATTATGATTATGGACTACTTAGAGCATTGCTTTCGCGAGTTACTACCATAGTTTAAAAGTCATTTCTTATGTGATAAATCAACGATTAAGCAAGTTTATATACTTCTAGGACAATATAAAATAAAGGATGAGTATAAAATAATACTAAAATAATTACGAATCGCGCACCGAATTTCTAGTCATCGATCGATCGACCCGCGATTACCTCTGATGCGCCGCGGCCAAAGGACCACGACTGCGGTCGGGGTCACTGAGAAGACAGACAGCTGTTTTTCGCAAAGTGGAAGGGCTTTCCATCGCTTTTAGTCAGAGACTTATTAGTTAGGCCTAGATCACTATTAATAAAGGAGACAATGAGTAGAAAATGATATATTGAGACTGAGAAATGGTGCTAGTTCAATTAAAACTGCATCTCAACAACAGCATCCTCCTGGGAATGATGTCTACTACTGCCTAACGTAGTTAGTTGCACGACTGACATTGTGTATCAGAATGACTACTGTGAATGGATTACAAAGAGAGAGAGATTTGCAATAACAAGATGTTATATTTTGACTTAGGCTTACTAAAATGATAACAACGCCAAAAATCAGGGAAGAGCGTGACTATAAGAGTAACAGTAAAATATTAAGTAAAATACAACTTTTTTAATGTAGCATAAAGCTTGAACCAAGAAGAGTACGGGAATATTGTCATAAATGCAAAAAGAAACACTTGAAAATTCTTGAAAACAATAATTTCGGATAGGCTGTTGTTCGGCTCTATTCACGCAATAAGGGTGTTTTGATTCGGAGCTACGTTAGAGAGGCCTGCGAAGCGATTGATGACGGAAGGAAATGAACGAGAAGACAGACTGAGGAAATGAGACAGAACGAAGGGTGAACAAAAAGAAAGCAATTGCCAAAAATACGAAAAACTCGGTTTTAACGTGAACTATACCTATGATAAATAGAAGTTTAACTGCTCCTGTTTATAATTTTTTTCACATTTAACAAATTCGTACGTGAATTTTATAAAACATTTTTAATAATTACTTTTCGTTTGCAGTTGTACTACTTGAACTAACTGCCATTCTTATTTAAGAAACTTTTAAACTCCGTTTCTCTTCTTTATCTTTTACCAGTAATCTTATGAACTATAGCTAATTATATTAAGTGAATAAACGTAAAATAGCATGTATTTTAGAACGTTTTATTTATAAATGTCAAACAAAAATTCAAAATCCAACAAAAATGAAGATGATGAACAGGAAGAAGTAATAGAAATTTCGGCTGATGAAATCAAAAGCGATTCCAGCCTAAGTATTTGTGACTCACCTTCCACCGAAGTTATGTTGGTTGGTTCACTAAAGAGCGTTATATTGGAAAATTATTTTGATGAGAAAAGTCATGGTCCAGTCATATCCATTTAGACGATGACGGGGTTTGCAGATGATCAAGTTGGAGAAACCTTAGCAGCATGTTCAGACGCTGAATGGGATCAAAGTGAAACAGCATATTCTGCGCAACTTTTAAATGTAAAAAAAGAATTAGTGAGTTATGTTTTTCTATCAAAATTTATAGATTCATGTTTTTAATTATTTTCGTCTATATATAAACCAAACATATACATTTTAAGGATCGAGTGACAGTATTTGCTGCTCCAGAAAAAATATCGGAAAAGACTTTTTCAACCATCCAAAAATTAAAGGAACAGAAACGACTTGCAAAACCGATAATCAACGAAACAGAGCATGAAAAGGCGGATACTAAAGGTAGTGTTACTACAGAAAATTTAAAGAAACATGCTAAACAACTTATTAATCTGGTCCTAATTCATCTTTTCACTAGAGTGAATGAGAAAAATGCTTTTCAAACCCAATTCTTAAAGATAAATAGCAAATAAGAATTAGGAAATTTTATTGAACTTTGTGATGACTCTAGACAATAGGGCTTCAACTAGGAGGAAATATAGTCTTACACAGAGAAAGGATGTAAAGAAAGTAAACTCTACCTTAGCATAGTTTAGCAAAGATGAGGACGTAGTAGCTACCATCCATTAAAATCCATGGTTCACAAAGTACTATTTTAGACAGAGTATAAGTTGTTTGGTCTCCGTTTTGTAGAATAGTCTTTCGCTCTTTTCATTCCACATTCTTGAATACGCTAAAATTTTGCACTACATAGAGTTATAAATTATTTAAAATGGCTTAAAATTCAACGGAAATAAATATAGCGGGTCTAAGAACAGCATGAATATTTTAGGTATTGATAGCCAGTTCCAACCACTTGCCCATCTTATCACTGAAGTGATGCGAGTAGTTCTAGAAGACAAGGAAAACACGGAAGTCGAGTTCCGTATTTTAAGCAATCATACTTATTCTATTTTAATATCACTGATCCTACTGTTTTTAGATCGAGTTCTTAATGCACTTTCGTGATCGAACAACAGAGTCTCTTTTCAAATAATAGCAGTAAAATAGCAGAAATGTACAAAAAACTTCGATGCAAATTACCACGTCATCTTAGAAAACTATTTCCTTTCCTGTTTAATTATTACAATAGAAATACATTTACTCGCACGATCCGAACGTCGAATAAATCAGAAATCACGGCATCGTTGCATACGAAGCAAATAGAATTCTACCTTTTACTTCAATAAAGCAGAATGATGAAACAACAATAGCCACACAAATACGGATTAACTAGATTTAGATTAAGCGTCCATGAATTAAATGAATAATTAAAGTGCGCTAGTAAAAGGCGGTATCTTCATGAATGCAAATAATAAACAACAAAAGTATAGTAGACTACAACATGATAATTGATATTATAATGTCACCAATACCTAAATGGCGAAGCATCTCTCAGCGCATGTGCCTCTTGTATAATTTAAAGTAATACTCCTAACTGAAAAATGGGAACTGTAGAAATAAATGCTATAAATAATACTTCAAAACTGAAAACAAAGAAATACAAAGACGACTCCAACAAAATTGTTCCTATCACTTATAAATGTGTAATCTTAGTAAATATTATACACTTCTTTCATTTCTTCTTTGCTCCATTTTCCAACCTTTTTGACGTTAAAATGTGAACTATGCCAAGAAAATTTCCCCGTCGGAAAGTCCTTGAGCCATTCCGCGCCATATTCCTTCTGAATACGTAATATGTCCCCTACAGCAAAAGAGAGAAGAGTACGAAGAGATGGCTTACTCTGATGACTTCTTCAGGACTGCAGGTGATCCAAAAGATATGTCCCATCAAGATTGCAGAACAGATATCTTCATATCTTGAGGGAATTCATTAATAAAAAGCTATTTGTAATAAAATGACTCTAAAACCAGTTGATAAATATTGCCACAGCTGTTACTGGAGTGAACATAGCTGCTTACCGAGGGTAGGTGTAGCGGTACTTTGATCCATCTTGACCTGTCCCACCAACCCATGACTCATTCTGCGAACTGTACAACCAGAAGATATCTATTAATATCTTTTTTTCATCTGTTGGAACGAGAGTGAATTCATAGTTATCGTTTATCTATAAAAGAGATTTATTAATCTCCGTTCTTGTCAAACTACACTGGATACACGAGATACTACTTACTTTGCCAAATTTTCTTTTCAATTTGAACAATGTCCCATTGTTCTGGAGATCTTCTAGTAAATTAGGCTTGTGTTCCTCTATTCGAACAGCGAAATCGATGTCCTTGGTATGGGGAATTATAGAGCATTCTCGGTACCACCCTGAATAATAAATCTTGACTTTTATGGAACTACATAATAGTGGGAAGAAGGTAAAAGAGGTTGAATCACTCACCAAGAAGGGTCCCTCCGTTCAGTAGTGGGTACATCTCAAAAGAGGTGAGGTACATCATAAGGGAAGACATAGCTTGCACAGATTTTTCAAGAGGGAGGTGACGCTTTGTCTCCGGACGACTCATGTTTATATTTAGACAATTTATAAGTTTTGATCTTTTCCAGAACTCGAGAAATAGAGGAACGTCTTTAGGTACGCTTAAATTCCCATGTTGTGTGAAATGTGTTCTGGAAAAGACGTATCTATACGGTGGAAGAGGAAACAGACTCCTAGGTATACTTTAAAACTGCAGAACACTGATTTTGGCTTACTTTGGAATCACCCTTATCACATCATCGAAAAATTTCAGATAGTTATCGTTCTCTTCGTAATATACAATATCGAAAAGTGGGAGCTGTGTTTTAGAAACCGTTCTCGATATTTTCACGTCCACTGCTAGTTTGATTCTTCTTCCGCTAAGTTCACAACTAGAGATGTTCATATATATCAGAAGCTCATCTATCAAAATAGCGGAGAATGGAGGATGGACAAAATCCCTCAAAGTAGGGCAGTTTGGCTGAAGAAAATAAGTATTTATATATTTTCTTGGCCAAAAAATTTAGCAGATTTTGAATATCATCTTACAATTAATGACTGTTGAATTGAATCCAAAATACTTGAATTGAATACCAGCAGCAAGAAACAAAGAAAAGATGCGACAACTACTGCAACTAGACCTCCCATTTCTACCAGTTCTGAAATCATTTCGATAAGGTTTAGCAAGCTGTGACTTGGCTAAATACCAGCAGGGATTTTGAGATACCGTTTACAAATAGAGATGAGTATTTGGTCTGACAGAGTTGGGACAAATTGTTAAGGGGACGGTGTAAGCTAAGTGTCGAACAGAATTCAAACATTTACAGGACAATTGACAACAGAGTTAAAATCCATATATGTACCAGTCAGCAGAATGTGTATTGTTATTAGCTAAATTCATTTTGTTTATATGAGCCTTTGTTAACGCCTCACTTGTATACAAAGCTGTGTGTGCTATGAGAATGTAGAACTAACGTAAATTAATGTGGCAGAAATGAAAAGATTAAAAATTATATAATTATGTCAAGGAATACCTTAGAATAATCACTTTTGCTTTTCGATTACTAGAAGAAAGCTAAGAATCCGATTTTTATTAAGGGATGAATGATAGGAAATTGCGAACGGAATCAAAGAGCACTGTTTTATTGGGAAACAGATAAAGTGTCTAGAGGTTCTAATAACAATTGTACTTACTATCTGTTTCTATTTTTTTTGACATATTTTAAGCTTTATTTAAAAAAACAGATAAACGTTCTGGCTCTAACTTCCTTCTGGAGAAATATCGGGATAATATAGAGGATGAGATAGTATATCCCATCCTAAAGTACACATCTTCTTATTGGTATTGCAATATAAAGCCTTTTATTACTCTGCAATAATGCCACTTTTTTTCTAACTGACCTGATAACCTTCGAAGTTTATCGCCATTCGAAAAGGCATATGATGTCCATTTGCTTAGTTTCCATGATTTCTCAAGTTTAAACAAATATAAACGAATTGTTTCACCACTCACGTTAAACGTTCGAGCGTATTCTTGGCATGCTAGTTTAGAATTGGTTTCCACTGCGACTCATAATTCATCATCATAAATAATGAAGGATCTTCCTAAACGTGGTGCACCTCCAAGTGATTCATCACCAGAATCAAACATTGTAAACTATTTCTGTGTAGTAAGTTCGCTTACAGTTTCTTCTCCAAAAGCTACACACCTTACGCTTCTGCAACCCTTGTACTGAGTTTAAGTTCATGAAGCAAACAAGCCCAAATTACGCGAGGTTTGAATGACATTTTAAAAGGCTTCAAAATCAGGAAAAGAGCACACGCTGAGTCAGGGCATATCGATTGATTAACCCGTATCTGACTTATGACGTCTACAAAAGCTTGCACTCTTCAAAACGATACAGGATAAAACAGCTAATTGAAATCTACCGAAAATCGCATGAACTTTTTAGTTATCTAATAGTAAAAATAAAGTAAGAAATTGATAACTTTAAGTCTAAAAGAGCATGGTAACAAAAAAGTAAAATTGTAATTACCGTAATACATCAGAAAAAAATTTAAACTCAGATGAATGGAAGACGAGATTATCTTTTACATGTTCAGTTTGAGATAAATTCCTCACTAGGAAAACCAAGCACGCCACTTACTTTAAAACATTGCAATGAGATACTTATCTAGTTTAGCAGAAAAATGTGATTTTTGGAATCTATATTCACGAAAGAATTATTCAGCTTAGTAAAATGTAAAGAATTACTATTGTAAAACTAATGTTCAATCGTACCTTGCGAATTGACACTAAAAGACCTGGGCAAAAACAAAGTAGGCATGCATTCAACCTTAAGGAGAAGCAATTGTAACTGGTTAAATTAGCAAGAGTTAGCTGTAGTCTATAGTCAAACTTCTTGATTTTTTTGTGCCTTGTATATATAGAAGGCTCTATGTATTTACGCATCTAAATTTAAGCGGATGAAGTGGGTCCTAACCGATATTAAGTAAAATCCTTAGTAAATAACAACTTGATTATCATAACTGATTGTTTAGATATTCATTTTGCTTTCTTGAGGTCTCGAATTGTTTTTTGTAGTTGTTTGCATTATTCTATTTTATTTCTAATGATTTGTGTTTGTTAAGTATATTTCTATTATGTCAAGATTATCTCTTATCATTTCAGCTGAATTATTTTTACTTTATTGAGAAGACCCAAAATGCTCTTGATAAATAGTTGATCAATAATTTGGCTATGCATATTGATAGTTCCTTATTTTATAAATTTTGTATCGAACTGTCAATTTTCTTAATATTATATATCGCTTATTAAAATTTAAAAAAACTGTAAACGTCAAAGGTAATGTGAACTATCCCTCTCCCGATTGTGAGGAATTTGCCATCAGCCCGTATAGGGATCATGCTATGAGGCCTATGAATTGATTTTCGTGCGTTTCACTAGTCAGAAAAGGATTTTGCATAACTGATTCTTCGTATTCAGTTTTAAACAGACTTCTGGCTACCTTTTTATAGGACCATAAAAGTGACTCTAGAGAAAAACGCCGTTACAGCATATATGGATAGTTTTAAATTTAAACTCCATGAATCTTTAAATTGATGCCTTCCAAACTCGTTGTTGAAGGGCGTGGACTAATTCCTAATCTCCTGACAAAAGATGGTGGCTTGACCTCGTTTGAAGGCATTGAGGGTAGAATTCTTCATTCAGCTATTGGCTTTTCTTAATTACATTTAAAATCCATAATTTATCATGTTTTAATATATAGCTCTAATCGATAATTGCAAAGTTACTCATATCCATCATCTCTTTCTCATTATAGGGATCCAATAATTGAAAGTGATGCATCTTCTTTCACACCTTCTACTTTTACCCATTGTTTCAACGTTCCTCTTCGCAACAACAGGGAATGACTGCAGTTGCTCTCTTTGCTCTGTGACTCCTATCTGTCCTGTAAATCCAATCTGCCCGCCAATAGAGCCGTGTTCTGAGGTGATTATTGCGTACTGCTATTAATGTTTGCTCGCTAGGCTCCCTCCTTACGTTTTTATAGGCTTAGTATTGTAGTTGTGGAAAGTTATAAGTCATGATTTAAAGGTACGCGTAATCTCACAAAACATTAGTAAACATGATAAGCCACCAAAAGCTACATATTCGCCACTGTATTCTCTACAAGTTCCAGCAAGGAAAAACCGCTACTGAAGCTTGTGAATCTATTAGCTCTAATCTTGGTGAATATCTTGTTTCTCCACAGCACTTGTAGGTATTGGTTTCGACGTTTTAGAGCCGATTATTTTGACGTTGGTGACTGACAACGCTCTGGAATGTGACGAACTTTGATGCTCTGTTAGCATGAAAATTCGTCGCAAACACACAAGGAGTTTGTGAAACAGCTGAAAGTTAACCAAGCAAAAATTTTGAGACAATTGTATGATATTTGGGAACATTCTGAAGCTCGGAAGATAGCTATCGCATAAACTCCTAAAACAATATTGCCGCTGTCTCAACACAAGCATCTCGTTACTAAAAGATGTGCTGTTTTACGAGCTCTTCCAACAAGATGAAAAAGTTGCTACCGAGCGCTACAATCATAAATTGCCTAATTTGGCCGATTTAATACAACTGAAAAGACCATTTATTGGGTGAGAATGTCGGAAGGCCACTTGCATGACAACGCTAAACCGCAAGTTGCTTCTAGTGCCCACGTTGAACTCCCAAATTTATCAAAAAGATGGCAGAGGGTCATAAGTGTTTTTATGATTGAATTGTATCTTATATATCATGAAAAGTAAAAATTTGGTAAAAATACGAAAACTTTTGCACCTAATATATCGATTGTGTTCTTATGGATTTTACCACATTTACGTGAGACTTACACTAATCTGGCCATTAACACTTTGAAAGACTTTGTTGTGATTCATGTTTGTAGCAGAAGACCCGTACTAAGAGGACGATAGAAATTTTAATTAATGGAACCTACAAGGTAGATAGAAATGCCCAAAGAAGCAATAATGAGGTTAGTGTAAAATATGTAAACTCTTACTTGTAGTGTGATACATTTGTGTCTTTACAGAACAACAGAACAAAGCGTAGCACACTTG
Organism: Heterorhabditis indica; assembly: GCA_020740425.3. Taxonomy (NCBI): domain Eukaryota; kingdom Metazoa; phylum Nematoda; class Chromadorea; order Rhabditida; family Heterorhabditidae; genus Heterorhabditis; species Heterorhabditis indica. The sequence continues at coordinate 162,189 of JAJAVP010000267.1, read as the reverse complement.
ATGAAGTAGTGAAAATCGATGCCAACTGCAATAGTGAAAGATTAAGAGACATCATCATCCAGGTATGACTATTTTTGTTCTTCACCATTCTACTCCGTCGGCCATGTAAAACAGCCAAAATAATTTGAGATTGTACACATTTTTCTACAACTAAATTACTTTAATAAATATTTGTATCTCACAATTACTTAATTAGATAAAAAAATTTCGTAAGACAATAGACATAAGATAAGTTTCCTGTGGGCTATTAGCAATCTACCTCGTTCATACTTTCGGCCTTCACGAGACTCTAATGTGCTTGATTTTGATATTTAAGTAGAGCATAATCCATAGAATTAGCCCTCAATTTTATTGAAATACATTTTATATTCAATATTTTCGAGAATGTTGACCGAATAACATCCATCTCTAAACGACGCATTCAAACAGAAGCTGAAGAAAAACTTGGTGGGAGGTTGGTAACTATTTTAAATATAAGAATATAGTGTAAGCTTTCTTAGTAAACTTTGTGTTATACAATAATATATTACAACAAAGAAATTTCAGACGTTGAAATTTAAAATAACTATCCCTCACTCAGTCATCCTTTTTCGTTAATTGTCTACTACACAGTCAATTCTTTAACAAATATATGATAAAATTTCTATCTACCAGTTGCGCCAAAAGTTCTGATGTCAAGTCACATAATTTCGCGATAAAAACATGAAAACTTTTCCGGACATACATAAGACACCAAACAATAATTTTATCCACTAGGTGTCCAAGCTTGCTTCCTTTTGCGGTCGCAAGCTTCTAAAGGCCTCGAGAAGATACCCACGATGGACCGCAACTCGCCTTGACTAATTTCGTCACAACATTTGACTAAGACTGCTTTAAAAAAGTCCAAATTCTTATAGGATGTTTCACTTAGCTTGTTTTCCAAGATAAACCATATCCATCAAATTCAGATCAGGTGAATTTGGTGGTTTAATCTCTCTGCCGCAAAAGTCTAGAAACTTATTGGACATATTTATCGACGAATACTAATGGAGATTTCCCAATAGCGGTTATTCCTGCCCAATACATCACAGATGGTGGGAAATAACTTCTGATATCAGCGGATGGTTTTTAGCTCTTTGGTTTCCATGTTGAAGAAGTTGTCTATTATTCTGACTATTCTAAGCTAGGTTGACAGTGAAAATTTTTCATCAGATATTTTAGTGTCTTCGCTTTTTCGTAACAATTGGCCTTCAATTTTGCGGTCAGCATATGAGTTCGACAGATCTATGGGTGGAACTTCAGTTCATGTTTGACGACTCTCCTCTTTGATATTAGGCTAACATTGAGCTCTGAAGGCATATTCCTCATTGATCTCCCATCATCTCGAAGCATCTTTTCCTTGGCAATTTGTCGAATGCGAGAAGTATTTACGGACCCGGGTCATTCACTTTTGTGATGGTCCTCTACTACTCATAGTATTGTTTTACAGTCCGCCGAACAGCGATTCTCAGAACAGCGAGCTTCTTAGCAATTGCAGCACTTTTTTCTCCTGTGCAAGTGGATGGTAGTGAATATAGCTTTGAACATCATATAACAGTTGGATGAGACTTTAAACATGATTTCAGGTGGCCTTAAGTAACACATGTGCATTGGCATAGCGAATTGTTATGTCATATATGCTAATTTAACAACACTTGAATTTTTTAGCAAAACTTTTGGCGTACGCGGTAATTTCATACAATAACACTCTTTGAGTATTTTTTCATGTATTAATTATTATCCTAGATACAATGTCATTTGTGCTCGTGGAGATTTGTCCTACATCACAAATACCGAGGAGTTTTGCCAAGAAACAATAGGCGATGTCACCTGTTACGTCTTCAAACAACTGTCGGATGTAGTTAGAGCCAGGCTTGCCTGATCGTTACTTCAAATTTTTTTATCAAATCTTTTACATTAAGTTCATAAAAGTTGTTCTTACCTAATGCAGCTTTCATGCGATGTTTAAATTTCCTTTAATGTCGTGTAATTATACAAAACTCACTTGTTAAGTTCATACTTCCTTTTTAAACATAGGGCAAAGCATGGATTTTTTTAAACTATTAATTGGACACCACAAATGTCATTCATAGATGTGTAGATGAGAGTAGGATGTAGTTACATGCGGTTAACTACTATAGGTTCTCTTTAGCTAGTACTTCGCTAAAATGTCAGGAGTACTCACTGTTGTTAATTTATCGGTACGTACTTCGTGGTAAAATATAGCGATGAATAAGCCTATCTCGAACAATAAATGTAAAAAACTTGCTAAGCCTTCTAAAACAGACACATGGTGATTGCATCTAACTATCCTAAAGTGTAAAAATTCAAATATATAAAAGTTCAATAGTTAATGTGAGATTGTACTTAATTCCATATTTCATTTTCTTAAAAACTCGTGGCTTATTAATAATAAAATATAGAAAAGTCAGTTATGGAGCCTTCTTGTTGTGCATAACGACCATGGATAGGAATAATTCCACCCATAATCGGATTGACATCACTCGTCTTAACTTGAAAATTGTAAAAAATAATATTATTATTTCAAAATATATTTTCGGATATTACCAGAGAAATACTCTGCATGCAGATTCAAAGTAACTATATTACACTATTCTAAAAATTTATAAATACAAGCATTTATTTTAAAAAAAAACGAAAACGTTACTAAAATGCTGCTTTCATTTAGTGAATTTTTCCAAATAAATGGTTAATAGTGGGAAGAAGCTTAATCTGATCCTTAGGCTTTTCTAACGTTAAACTGTTGCCTCATGCATGACTTTTATGGAATATCTTTTAAACTAATACGAAGGAGTCGAATGTTTGCTTTAAAAGTGGAACGTAAGTGACGTAAACAAATGATAAGCAGACAGTTCCGAGAATTTACAATTCGTACTTTCGAATTAACCCATTCGGTTTAACATATTAGAAGAAGGCGTTTAATATACTTCTCATATAATTTTAAAATTAAATAATTTCTCATGTTTATTAAATTAAAGTTGGTTGGGAATGATGTTGTTCAAAGTTTACATGAAATAATATAGGTAATTATAAGTGTGTCCTACCGTCGGCCACTGACATGACGCTGCACCTACACTACCATTAGAAAGCTAAAATCAAATGCCGATCATATGAGTGAAAATATTAATTTCACTAAAAAAACGTCAGTTTTGCTAGAGATAAACTATAAGGTTATAACAGTGAGATTAAAAAGCATGAGTGCATGTCGCAATTGACACTGGAAAGGAAATTAGAGATGAACTATTAATAACACAAATTTAGGAAAGTGCTGAGTATTGGTATCTGTTCATAGTACTCTACACCTTTCATCGTTTTAAGTGAAAAGTAGATCATATACTAGGTATGAAAAGTGATATGGTTCACTGAATTTATCGTCTAAAGCTCAAAGTTTCGACGTTGACAGTACACGAACAGGAATAGCGGAAGGTCTCACTAGTCATCCGGGATGTTCCTAGCCTAATACAGGATCTTCTAATGAGCGTATAGCATTATGAGGTTAAGTGAATGATTAGACTATAAATCAGGTCAATTTGCCTACATCATTTCCATTTACTATATAGGCAAAGAAATGTAGATCGTCTGAGATAAGAGCGACACCAATCTTTGTTTTTTCATGTGCCGTTATTGTGTTGATGAGTAGAACTGCGATTAAGTTGGTCACTTTAATATATTGTAGTAGTCTGCATCTTGCTTTTATATTAGGCCCCCAAACTTGATTTTTTTAAAATTTGTATCTTCTGGGCTAAACTGACAACTTGGTTAAGTAATTTGCTGTTGGAGTAAAATGGGACAGATATATGGTGTAATGATGTGGACTGTCGTGAAAAATTAGGTGCTTCCTTAATTAAAAATTGCTGAATAGTTCTATTGTAATTTCAACAGTTACAATAGACTATCTTTTGTTAATTTTAAATAAGATGTAGTATAAATGCCTAGTCAATAAAATGCTTATCCAGTGTCAGTTGCATTGTATTCAACATTATATTACAAAAAAGTTGTAGAATTATTTTACACATAATTCCTTAAGGTGAAGGTTTTATAAGCTCTCTGTACAGGTTAGAATTAGGATAAGAGGATATTTGTCTGAAATCCTCAATTTAAATTAAAAACCATATTTCAGGATTACCCATAATGAAAAGCATTCACACAATCGAAAATTGAAAATTACTTACAGTATCTTTTTCGCTACATTTTTGCAATGCACTTATGTGTCTAACATATTTGGATAAATTTAACACCTAAAAAGCTTCTTCATATTGACTAATTTCTCTTCATTTCTCTCGTATGCAAGTGTCCGAGAGTCTTAAGCATTTCGATTTTATCGCACGCGATTTCCTTCGATCTCTTCTTCTTTAATGCGCGATATATTCCACCTGCATTATCTACTGTGTCATCATGAGATGTTTTCGAATATTTGGTACCTAATTTAATACGTCGTTTTCTACACAAAAAATAGTTAAGTTTAAATGTCATTTTGTGTTATAGATGAATTCATCTAAATATAGAACCGTGCTTAAATTCACATTGTACTATTATATATATATATATATACTTAAAAATCTACCCTTAAGAAAGGTTATAGGCGGAATTCTCGTTCCTTGTCTCCATGGTGCTTGATTGCAAGTTTAATTACCTAAAACACTTTAAAATTTACTTGAAGGGAAAAGTATTTATCCCAGCTTCCTGTATATCGGAAATTACAAGAGCAGACAGTGATCATTGGATGGAAGCCTATGTGCTAGACGCTCATTTGCTTCATGTATTTAATTGCCTGTCTTCAGAGATTTATTAATATTTCCCGTGTGTACAACAGTCGTGAAACCGGGCACATGCGTGAGGCATCGCTGACCAGAAAACCAGACTTATGCATGGGCTGTTCAGTCGCGCTGTATCTGCATCGTGATCAAAATTAAATGTGAGGAAAACAAGTCATGACTCTCATTCTGTTTCATCACATGTTTTATTAAAATTGCTACTGCTAGGCAGTTTTAATCGGTAGTTAGTATTTGAGTATTCTAAGTGCTCATTACAGCATAAGGGCACTATTCCAGCTTTTGTAATAGGATGGTTCTGGCTCCAAAGTGCACACAAATTGATTCCAATTACAATCTGGCACTCTGTCTTTACTTCTTATTTACAAAAGTTGCAGAGAGCATAACATTTTCAGTACATATTCGTTAATTTACTAATTATACTAGCAAGAATCGTCGAGAATGTAGTAATCCTTGTTATCATAATTAGTGATATTTTCTGTTCTCTTTAAATTTCATATTAAAATTTGCATGAAGCAAGTTTACTTGTCACTGTTTTAATTGGTTAAGAATTATTGAAGTAGAGTAAATTGTACTATTCGTTATTAGAAATCTTCTACTACTCTTAGTCATACTCTTATTAGTTTGACTTTCTGCTTAGGCTTAAACTATCACTATTTGCTTGCTACGTTATCATATCTCTTCTTCATTCATCCAATAATAAACTAATTGCTTATGGCTCCTGTTGTTAAGGCTTCTAAGAAGTTTCTGGTCCTGAGGCCTAGCATAATATTGAGTTTTTTAAGAAGTTTATGAGAACGATAATGTTCTGCGCAATTATTATTCTATCTTCACTAATGTTCTCTATACATAGCTACTAAAAATTAGATAGGACTTAAAGTGACATCTCTTAAGGACAATCTGTAATATTCCTTTAGTATCCTGCTTATCACGTTCTGATTTTCTTTCCTCAATATTCTAGTAAATATGTTGTTTTCTTCTAAAAATAATACGTCATTCAATATGAACATCTGTTTACAAATAACTTATAGCAATAATGGTAATATAGCGGTGAAAGTTAAATAATTAAGAGCTGTTTTTCTACTATTCACAGCTTCCATTAATACTTGATGAAGTCATCAATATTTGGCAAAAATGCTTGCACGCTCTATTTTCAAGAAAAAAAGAACTGTGTCATATAATGATCTAGTTTTGAACACTATATCAGTATATTTTTGAAGATTACTCACTCTTATCAGAATTTAACATCTATTTACACCTTTCAGTGCTGGTGGGAGTATAGGGTCAGTATATAAAGTAATATAAACAATGTTTTTAAAGCAATCTTATCCCGTCCTTTTTTCAGACTATTTAGAGGTTTTTGTTGATTAGTATAGGAACCTAGATATCTCAGAAATGTTTGCTTAGAATTAGTATAAGATCGCATAGATTATAAATATTCTATAATTCAATATTACGTTTTAGTTTAGGAAAGTATATACAGTATAATAATCCAATTATGGGACATAAATGACTTTCCTAATGAAAGCACTGTATTTGGTAGGTGTAGTGGAATGTTCATAATTGTTTTTTGAATTTACACTTTAATTGTCGCGTTTAGCGCTTTGACTCCACTTTCATATCCCATCTAATCTTACATTCTTTTAAACATTCACTTGTTTCGGAAGTGTACCTGTAAGCATTGTTACAATAACGTCAGCAAAACATGAATATATGAACGTTATCTTCCTGATGTCCCATTCCTGCATCACTTCCAATATGTAATCTTAGTGTAATGCATCTTTAATTTTATCACCATGATTTTTGATATTATTCTGAATGTTTTCAACATTACTGTAAAGCACAATATTCGATTCAAATCTTATATACCAGATGGAAGTATTAATAAGCAAAGAACCATCGATTTAATGCAGTAGGGTTCATGAACTATTCACATCTGTCGTTTCCTATAGCATCAAAATTGAAGATCAATAAGCAGACTTTAGTTTTGTTTATTCGTAATAGCTGTTTCTAATATTACAAAATTTCGAAACTCATCCAATTTACACAGCAACTTCACCATTCATACTTTAACGCTAACCTGAATGATTGCGATTCAAGGATCGTGTTTGCATTGACGCGTTCGTTCGAGTTCCCGCCCCATCCATTGATTCCTTTCCTAGCAGGAACTTGTTGTGTCCTGAGTTACTGTTAACTATCTGCTTGTACTTATACTATTGAATGCTTATATTATACCTCACTTTAGAAGACCAAGTGGTTTATATCTATTTCTTTCATTCACCCTCCTTTTCTTGTCCCACATAGAATAACTGTTTTGTCGATATCAAATACACTTTGAAAATTCCCATTCTTCACTGATTGTACCTAGGATGTCTGTAAAATAGCTTTTATTAACCTTTTGTGCCGGAAAATTTCTAGGATGTATTTCTGGACTTTTACGGGTAATACACTATGATAGGAAATTTAAAATTCATTTATACTAATTTTCATTACATGTCTTATCGTTGAAAGTTAGCACACCACCTAAACGTTGTTTCTAATTTCGGTTCATAGTATATAATATGACTTTATAATTGGATGTTATAATTCAATTAACTTTGCATGGTAGGTAATTGACAGAACTATCGAATTAGTCAATGAAAAGTTATCGATCGATATATGAGACGCACCGAGCTCAATGGGTTCCATAAATCATTATGTGGGAACCTAGACAACTCCTCTTATATGTGCGTATCCTACACATGGCTTTTTTAATGTCACTTGTTTTATCTTATTTAGTCACTTCATGTTCAATTTCGGGTAATTTCGTCACCCTGTCGTTCATTCAACTTTACCCACACATCGAGGCGGTCGAGGTCAAATATTCATTCTTAGAATATAACTATTCTGTTTTCATTATCGCTCACAATTGGACAGTGTTGAACAAAACTAGCTTAATAAAACATACTTTTAAGCTGTTATTATTATAAGTCAATATGTTCATAAATTATTTATTTAATCTATTATATATATATGTCTTATATAAAACAAATTCATTGCCCCTAACACGCATTAGATAATACAAACTACACGCTTGCTGATCTTGTCGATCTTACTGTTGTTTGTTCTGGTTTGTGTAGCCTGTGTTACCAGTCGCCGTGTCCCTTGTCGTTTGCGGGTTCAATAGAGGTTATGTTGACACAAGACTTCCGTGCTTTTTACGCCAAGCACACTTATCTCTCTGCCAGCCACTTCCATCCAAATGTTTTAAAGCCTTGACAGTGGGAAAGTGCAAACTAGTTACACTACAAAAGAATTTACTTTGTTTTATTTTAACTAATGTTCATCTGCGTCCATCTCAAACGCAGGAATAATTTTAGATAATTGATCTACTCAGAAATAATCAGCCACTTTTTATAACATGATAGTATTGTTTGACTTATATGAAATAGTACCGTTTTACCTTACAAAACGTACTTTTCCTTCATAAGAAACTATTATAATTTGCCGGTTTTTCTATAAGGTTATATTTGTTTCTTATTATTGATATGACTTCACAGCTCAAGAAGATTAATTGTAATTTAGATTTTTATTTATATAAAAGGTTTTAACTTCAACTAGTACCCTAGTAAATTCCTCAGGAATATGTGCCCCATTTCAAATTACTTTGTCTTTGCACTTGTTTCTGATCATCTAGATCATTCTTATACCACTCACTTTCATTTATTCCTTATTAATTCCAACTAATTATAATTTTTATAGTTTAAATTTATTAAATGATTACCTAATGTATGTATATATATTTTTCACCTTGTTATTATGCATGCTAGTGGTTGTCAGTTGCAAACTAAAAGGCCAAAACCTAATAGGAAATGAAATAAAGTATATAATTTTATAAGGCTGTTAGTATGTCTATATAAACTATACCAACGCTTTTAGAAAGAAAGTTATTTTTGAATGAAATTTATTTAAAGTTGGTAAACCACAGATTGCAAACATTCACAGTGTAGTTTACTTTAACGTGGAAACCTTATTTCCACAGTAACAATGCAGTAACCCGACGTTTTTCTTTGTCAAGTTTCAAAGTCTACCTTAATAAGTATTTCTTGGTTATATATAGGATGTAGAGATGGGATTTTTGTGTTATAGATTATTACAAAATGTGCTACTGTACGTACTGAGCCAAGCTCGGTTCAGAGGTACAAATTTCCTATTTGTGGTATAGTTTTAACTCTCGATTTCACAATCAGTTTTCGAGTAACCTTCTCCATTTATATTATTTGGTAATATAGTGATGTATAGTATTTAGCTCAGACGTGAAGTCACCTGTTTCGGTCTATCGATGTAGTCTGCGCATCTAATGAATCGGAACAAAGTGATAACTGATCCACAACAAGGGAGCAATTCACAGCTATCTATTGATACTAAAGGTCATCATAGGAGAACATCATCATTATGGGTCCCTCCGTCAAGGTAATTATATAATACTTTTGGGAAATTATATATTGTGAGTTTTATGGAAAAATTAAAGTTTTTTAGACCTATCTTCTCGAGCCCTACGCAGGTTATTCGTGAGAAAGCAGAGACCGGTGGTCGTATATTGAAGAGACACCGTTTAACACGTTGGATATTTGGTCATGGACCTGAGTTGCCTCGTAGTAGGATAATTACACCGAACAATCAAGCTGAACCACCTCCTAGGTATTTTCTTCATATTTAATGACAATGTAGTGATGAGAGTTAATATTGATACTATTAAATATAGTGTTAGAAGATACTACCATGCAGAATTTCTTGGGAGTTTTATTTATTTATTTAAGAGGTCTTTTTTATATTTTCATCACATTTACAGGTATGAACATCCCAATAGAAAATATGCTCATAATAGAATAAATACTACAAAGTATAGTTTTTTAACGTTTATACCGAAGAATTTATTAGAACAAGTGAGTATTTTCTCATGAATATGTACTAAAACAGTGGTATATTACAAGTTTTGTCTTCTAATAACCACACTGAATCTAGTTACATATCTAATTTTCAGTATGTTTAATGAAATTAATATAGAAGATATACTTGGTATGTATGCTTCTCGCATATTCCAGTTACATCGAACTGCCAATCTATACTTCATCTTCATTGTTGTTTTGAATATGGTAATTGGTGCTTTTGGAAAGTATATATCACTGCTTCCTATATCCTTCGTTCTAGGAATCACAGCTGTCAAGGATGCTTTTGAGGTAATACCAATTTTGACAATGAAAACTATTCAAATATGGTTTTGAGCTGCGTTTACACTGGTTTCATAAGTATTTGTTTTAGTCTTTGTGATACGCGAGTTGCTATTCAGGATTATCGTCGCTATAAATCGGATAGAAAAATCAATCACTCGACTTGTCGTGTTTGGGATTCAAGTCAGGGAAGGTAAATGCACTGTGGACTTTCATGAAAATGAATATCCTGGTTCTTAGTGTTCTTTAAAAATACTAATTGTTTCACGTTGATTTAGAAAAAATGATATGTTAAATAGTGTATTTAATTATAGGTATCGTAAACTGGAGTGGAAAAATATTCTTGTTGGAGATTTTGTTCATCTTTCACACGATGAAATAATTCCAGCAGATATTTTGTTACTTCGGAGTAGCGATGTGAATGGTAAGTTTTAATTTTAAAACTTCTCAGTCTGATACTTTTTCTTTTAAATAGTTTTTGATATCTACAGGACTTTGTTATGTTGACACATGCAATCTTGACGGTGAAAGTAATTTGAAACAGCGACAGGCTATTCGAGCAATGGGTAAATTTCATAGTGCAACAGTTCCATTGGAATTTTCACCCGATCAGTTCAAGTATAAGGTAAGATTAAATAATAAATTATTTATTCGTATTAAATATCTACATTTCAGGTTAATTGTGAAGAACCGACAACTGATGTATATAAGTTTGAAGGACGACTGGAAACTATGGATGGAGGTGTGTGATCCAGCTTAGTTCTAAAGTTATATTATTTATACTTTTTGTTATTAGATTTTATGTACTCACCCCAAATTTTACATAATAAATATTAAAAGGCCCTCCTTTACCACGAGAGTTTACTATACTTGCGAAAGAAAACGTCCTCCTTCGTGGATGTATAGTTAAAAATACTGATTTTGTTGAAGGAATTGTCCTCTATGCCGGTTAGATACTTTATTTTCATATAAAATGTTTATGTTTTTCGAATTATATTTATCCAGTTTTAAAATTCGATTTTTAGGTCCTGATACAAAAGCTATGTTAAACAATAGCGGTCCACGTTACAAGAGGTTATTTTCTTATTTAAAATGTATTACTTGCCCTAAAAGCTTTAATTTTTATTGCACATCGAGTAGATTCTTCAAATGTTCAGTGGTCATAATATATAATTAGTTTTAATACTTCATACTTAGTATTATCATTTGTTTAGGTAGGTTTAAGCACCTTTTGATTTCTAAACTGACACTAGAAGGCAGACTAACTCTAAAAATTGCGCCTACGGCTGTTAGATTGTAGATATTAGTAAGTAGTTCTATCGTAATAGTGCTTATACAGTACTGGGAATGTTTAGCCCATATTTTTCACTGCAATGTGTTTTTAGTAGAATCTTGTACGGAATACTTTAGTGTCTTTTAGTGTAAATGGTAGAATATCCCATTTTATATGAGTTATGACATTCGTGTTGGTTTTAAAGTTAGGAACTTCATGTGAAGTAAGATTTTCTAATTCATCTCATATACCGTTACTGGAATTTAGGAGCACACTAGAACGTCTAACGAATGTTGATATAATATGGTGTGTAGTTATCTTACTGGCATTGTGTATTACGGGTGCTGTTTTATCTGGTGAGTTGTTTATATTAATAGCTATAGCAAATTAGATTTGTTTGTGATGAAAGGAATGTTTTGCACTTACTGAAGTTAGGTATTTGATTATCGTAACTTTTGATATTAAATTATAGCAGTTGAAGGAATTATAATGTCTTGAGTATTGGACAAATTTTCTATCACTGTTTAAAACTTTCGTGAAAATATAAAATTTTTCTTTTTGAGAATTACTGTTATTGTAAAAATTGTTAACCAGTAAATTACTTATACCCTAAAACTTCATATCACTCATAAATCTCATGAGTAGATAATGTTTAGAAATACTACAACAGTATTTACTACAGTTTTTACCAATAATTAATCATTCGTAACCTAGGAGTGTGGATGCGCAGTTATCCTGATCCTTATGATGTTCCTTTCTTCACTTGGTCCGAACTACCTGAAAGCGATAAATTTCGCCCTGCATATGAATCTTTCTTCAATTTTTGGTCATTCATTATTGTTCTTCAGGTAAGATATTATGCATGTATATGCCTCGTAATATACTTAAGAATGTTAGGCATTTCTTTTACAGGTTTTAATTCCCATTTCACTTTACGTATCAATTGAATTTATCAAGGTTGGCCAAATATGGTTAATGTCACAGGATAAAAATATGTACTATGAACGAGTAGACAAAAGGTTACATTGCAGGTACATTTTAAAAAAAAGTATTTCATTAATATCCTCAATAACTAATTCTAAAGGTTGAGAGCCAGATTCATTTTGATTGAAAGTTTATTTAGAGCATTGAATATTCCTGAAGAGCTCGGTCAGATTGAATACGTAATGTCTGATAAGACTGGTACTCTAACAGAGAACCAGGTAGCCATAAAATTTTTGACTTCATCATATTCGCCTCATTGATAATAACTCAAATTTAGTAGTGGGTTATGAGTTGCATATTTTGTTTATAGATGGTTTTTCGTCGATGTTCAGTGATGGGTCGGGATTTTGGTGGTCACTCTGTTGCTGGAGATCAGAGTTCTAATTTTACTAAACCTCGTCCATCAAAAGATCGTGGCTTAGAGAATTTGCTGGGCTGTGCAGTTCGCGAAGCTGACTTTGACAATCCCATATTTGCGTTTTTTGTGGCAATGGCTATTTGTAATACTGTTGTTGTCAACGCTAAACCGCATGAAGTAGGTATTTTCATCGATCTTTACTTTGCTGTTTGTAATATTTGCGTTAATTTAGGATTTAATGGATCCTGATGGAGACATAATTAACCATCGATATGTTGATGAGGTAGAAACCGATGGAAAATCACTATCATCACGTCTATGTGTGAAATTTCTTGAAGAAGTGGGAGAGGAAACGTCTTCTAATAATCGTTTAGACTCGCCTAGGGAAAGTATTGAACTTATTGAGTTTGAGGACAAGGTAACTTTAGTTTGTAATAGAGCAACAAGTAGCCAGGTGTTTTGTTTTAATTTTAGGCGGATAGTTTGGAAGGAATTACTGACGAAGGAGTAACCGATAAAGAGCACTCGAAAGAGCGAGAAATTATAAAGGAAAGAAAAGATTCTCGAGGACTACAGGGTATACTTCACAGGCCTTCACTTCTGAGTCTTGCTAGATTAAAGGGTATCAAGGATCTGAGTCCATTCAGGAGGTTTTAATATTTCATTTCATACATTTGAATGTTATTATGCTCTTAAGAAATACAATTAAAAAGGATTTATTGTTCGTGCTAAATATTTTTCAGATCGGTAGATAAGCGACAATCACAGTCATCTCAGGAGGTACCCCCCTTACATTCTTATTATGATTCGGAATCTCCTGATGAATTAGCTTTGGTTGAAGCAGCCCGTGAATATGGTATAAGATTGCTACGCCGTCATTTTGATGAAGTAATTGTATATCTTAGAGCCAGTGCTCAGAGTGTGAAATATAAGGTATTTGGTATATTTGTTTTAAAATTTTAATATCTGGAGGTTCTTGAATTCGAAACCCTAGATTTTTAATGTTATGTATAACTTTTTGCTCACTATGTAACAAGATTCGTGTTATCTATAGTATAGTTCGATTAAATTTTTTTTCTTCACTATATAGAAATTTTAGATTCTCCATACTCTTCCTTTTGATGCTGACCGTAAACGAATGTCAGTTGTTGTTCGTGAATGTTATGGTCAAAAACGGGTTATTCTTTTCACTAAAGGAGCAGATGCTACTGTGCTACCAATTCTTGGAAAGGAATTTGTATCTTCCATTGAGGGAGAAGATGCTGTATTTAAAGTATGATGGTATATATAGTTTTTCCTTTATTACATGCTCCTATTTATAAAAGACTGTTTAGCTGCTAACATTTCAATCCTTTATTTTAGGTTCAAGAGCATCTATTGGACTATGCTAGGGAGGGACTACGTACACTGTGTTTGACTAGGAAGTTTTGGAGTGAGAGTGAATATCAGGTAGCATGTTAATATTTACTAATTCATTAGTATTAGTTAATATGTGAGTGTTGAAGACTTGGCGAACCCAACATGAGGAAGCTGAAGTAGATCCCCATCATCGGGAGAATCTCTTACAAGATAGTACACATCGGGCTGAAGTAGATGTGGAATTATTAGGTAGGATAATATTTATCTATATATCACACTGTAAACATGCTGTTGGCTAATATTTATTCATTTGTTATATAAATCTGTTTCTACATGTTTTAGGTGTGACCGCGATAGAAGACCGACTTCAGGATGGAGTACCAGAATGTATTCATTCCTTACGGGAAGCTGGTATTCGCGTATGGGTTTTAACTGGGGATAAAATAGAAACTGCTGTCAATATTGCATACTCATCTCGGTAATATTTTATTTCGTATAGACTTATTTATTAGTGTTTAAAAAATAGTCTGGTTGGTCATTCTATTAAAAAAAACTGAGGTTAGTAGTATTACTTTGATCAGTAGGTAATACAGAACCGATAGTAGAACATAAGGGTAGAGTCAATTGCTTAGCTTTACAGGTTGTTCTCTTCTTCTATGGATTTACTAAATATTAGTGCGAATGGTGTGCGATTAGTGTCAGATCTGCTTGACGAACATTTGACAAGGTAAAATGTTATATTGTCTTACATTGTAAGATATAATAGCTATAATTTCCGAACTAATATTGATAAGTTATAGAGTTAACAGAGCTGGTGAAATAATTGATGAAGCTGCTTTCGGTCTTGTACTTAATGCATCATGCTTAGACTATTGTTTAGATCCTCATAATGAAGAGCGATTTGTTAAGTTACTGCAAAGGTGTGTACGTTCATCCACTAATTTTTGCATATTTTAGTATTTCTTTTACTTAAAAAAGTTAAAAATGTGCGTTTTATTCTAAACCATTACTATGAATTATACTGTAGCTGTCGAAGCGTTCTATGTTGTCGTGCTACTCCTCTTCAAAAGGCATCATTGGTTAAACTTGGTAAATCATCTTTAAAGGGCAAGGTTTTGGCTATTGGTGATGGTGCAAATGATGTATCAATGATTCAGGCATGGTTTAATCATTTTTTTTTGTTCTTGTTGAAAATTCCAGTTTTACAAATGCTACTATTGGATATATAAACATCTAATGTTAGACAGTTCGTTCTGAAATAGTAGCACATTTTGTTTGATTCTTTGCTTTCTTTCTATTTGCAATCGTCATATCTGTCTTCTTCTGAGGCGAGGGCGTGCGTAATAGCCTTGGAAAGTGTCCAGTTTTAATTTTATCTTTTTCCGTAAAAAATGACAGTTCTATGACCTTTTTCCTTAACATCACTAACGCTCTACCGTTC
>JAJAVP010000267.1:87639-145663 GCA_020740425.3 Heterorhabditis indica | reverse complement strand
CCAGAGATTCTCCATAGGATTTAAGTCTGGGCAGTTTGATGACCAGTCCAAATTGTTGTTATTCTGCCAAACCTTAGTGCTTCGACTAGAATGAATGGTGGCATTATCTTGCTGCAAAGTGAGACTAACGCTTAGAAATACGGGGCTAGATGATGCTCTAAGACATTCTGGTAGTCTGTGATGTTCATCTTCGTTGACGCAAACACCAAGTCATCGAGTCTGAATGCAGCCCAAACTACTACACTTCCTCCGCCGAAATTCCAAGTTAAAGTATCGAGGTTCCACAGATCTCTCCAGTATAAGTGACATCCATCAGGACGATCTAGATTGAACTTCATAGTTTTTGAAACATTAATACCACAAATCTCGGCAGTTGACAGTGTATTGATTTAATCTCTCTCATGTAGACTCGGCTTAGGAACCTAAGACATTAATGTGATGGCTCAAAATTAATGAATCTTCGCAATTTTCATTAAATTACACCAAAAAATGCTACCATTTTCGAACGGTGGTGCATTAGTGATTTTAAGGTAAAGGACATAGAACTGTCATTTTTTACGGAAGAAGATAAAATTAAAACTGGACACTTCCAAGGCTATTACGCACGCCCTCACCCTCGCCTCAGAAGAAGACAGATGTGACGATTGCAAATAGAAAGAAAGCAAAGAATCAAACAAAATGTGCTACTATTTCAGAACGAACTGTATATCTATTACAAAACTAAATTAATGTTTCAAGGGTGCTGATGTCGGAGTAGGTCTCTCTGGTCAAGAAGGTATGCAGGCGGTTATGGCCAGCGATTTTGCTATGGCTCGGTTTCGTTTTCTTTCAAATCTTTTGCTGGTTCATGGTCACTGGTGTTACCACCGTTTAGCGCAAACTATTCTATATTTCTTTTACAAAAATGCCGTGAGTTCATTTTGGTTCATTAAAGTAATATAGTGATTATATCTGTTTATAATTCTATGAACAATAACTATGAAAGAGTATTTAATTATTGATGGGTGCTTTTGTATAATGAAACTTATTTCTAGAT
Organism: Heterorhabditis indica; assembly: GCA_020740425.3. NCBI lineage: Eukaryota > Metazoa > Nematoda > Chromadorea > Rhabditida > Heterorhabditidae > Heterorhabditis > Heterorhabditis indica. The sequence continues at coordinate 144,627 of JAJAVP010000267.1, read as the reverse complement.
GTTTGTATTTGCTATTTACTGGTATCAAATCTATAGTGGATTTAGCTCACAAGTACCTATTGATCCAATTTACCTCATGGTTTATAATCTACTATTTACATCAGGTGCGTTTTTAAGCAATTTTATACTATAATTATATTCCCTTCCAGACAAAAGTTATAATATTGATGTTTTCATTTTAAATGCTCGTTTCATACAAGCTGAAGTATATTATTTTAGTGCCGTCACTTCTCTATGGGTGTCTTGAACAGGATGCTTCCGCAGATATACTGTTAGAATTTCCTAAATTTTACGATCAAGGGCGCTTAGGAAAGGTATTTCGCACTTTCACTAAGTTGTGTTGATTTTATTGCTATATTTTCCATAATATCGTGAATACTTGCAGAAATATAAATGGTATTCATTTTGGTTGAATATGTTAGATGCAGCTTGGCAGAGTGCTGTGATCTATTGGCTTTGTCACTTTGTAAGTGTATGTCTAATTTATTATAAATAAAGAAGATTAAGTTAACCATGTTTTACTCTAGCTATATCTAGATATTATTTCAGACATTTATAGACACTGATTGTGACTTGTGGACATTTGGGATAGTCATGTGCACTCAGCTTTTAGTGGCAAACACCTTTCACCTTGCACTATTAGTACAATATTGGGTGGGTTATAAGTTATATTGTATTATGGTACAAAAAAATACTTCTAGGTATTTGGCTTCACTTGAGATATTTTTAGACCTGGCCTATGTTTTGGTCAATGTTTTTCTCCATTATTGCGTTTTTCGCTTTCTCACTACTGTACAATGGTTTCGTAACGGCATATTGGACATGGACAAATGTGAAGGATACGCCAGTACTTATAGCTGAGTATGCTATGGCTGATGCACGATTCTGGCTAGTTAGTAAATGATAGTATAGAGATAGCTTTTATTTACTTAGTAATCTTCTTCCCAATGACTCACAGTAATACATACTTGTTATATATTGAGGTTTAATAAGATAAAGAGAGGGATAAATAGCGCTTAATATTATTTCAGATTATTATACTCTCTACAGTATTATGTTCAATTCCTCGATTCGTTCTGTTAGTCATCACAAATTCTGTTAAACCTTCTGGAGTTCTTTCACGAAGACAACTGGCCAACCAAGTTAATAAACCACATTGCTCCACTATTTCTTTCAACTGTATACGGGTAACCGAAAACATGTAAATGTAAGTTTATCTTGATGTTCCTTATTTCTTTCCTTTCAGTATTTGTCTGATATCTTTTGTATATCATATTGTCATATAATTATTAGGTCTACTTAAATAAATTGATTTATCTAGTTAATTAATTTTCCGTGAAATTTTGTTATTTCTGTTACTATTAATTTCGAGGAAGTTTTTATACGAGAGAAATATTTAAGGGAGATAAAACCATTACCATATTTTTTGCCATTTTTTACGAACTTTATTACAGATTCTAACTAATGAAGACACTGGTTTGCATACTTTGCCACCATAATGTTGTTATATATAGCTTCAGTTCTTATTCTGCTAAGGATACTGGTACATGATTTTTAAGTACATGCTTTTAGCTCGTTTTCAATAAAAAAATAGATTAATAGACTTATTGTATATTTAGGAATTCTATTTGTGCTTTTTTGTCATTTATTGGTAGTTGAAGTTTTATTCTATCAATTACATAGATTTTTATTTTTTTTCATGTATTCTTCTAGAATTCTTTCATTCGAGGTGCCTTCTCATTGTATATCTGTGAAGTTAAATAACGATATGTTGTTTGAAGTTTGTTAATTTTGTGCATTGTTCTATGCAATGAATCATTGAGACTATAATTTGTTTTTGGAACCATTATGAACTGATTGATGTCGGAGTCACTGTTGTTCATTAATGAAGGAATTCGTCTTGATACTAGTAATGACAAGGAAAGAACATTTGAATTAAACACGTGCCGTTCTGAGACACAATCCCGTTACTTCTTCATGATTGTTGTGAAAGTGTCCGAATTAGTCACTTGATCGTTACTTGCAAATCCACTTGTTTTTACTGTTCGTACCACCAATTTCCAACCTAATAACGTGAAACATCCGTTAATATTCTGACATAGGAAAGTAGAATATATGACTTCTCAGCGTTTTCTGTTGCTTGCGGCATCGCGTGCGACACTATTTGGTCGCGCGCGTCTAGTATGTCCGACTCCAGCCATGCGGATTGACTATTGATTGGGGCTGTCGTATGTATACTTCCAGGTTCTGTGATGATTCGTAATTTGTCTGTTATTTGTCTTCCTTCATCTACATTAAATTATGGTCAATGTTTTAAAAAGATTGTTAAAAAAAGGCATGATATTATTTATATGGTTGCAGTATTGTTTCTTGCAGTTACTAGTATTATATTTAATTAAGACTACTTTACTAGGAATAGTATAGAAAATACTAGCTGTAATTAATTTCCGTATATAATTTCTATTGAATATTTCCTCATTGCTCTCATAACAAAAGTTTTATATTTGGAAGATTCACGACTATAAAATTAATTTGCTAGTTAACCATACAGTTTCTTTTGGTTATAGATAAGAGGATGGAATTGTATAGAAATAATGTTTTAATTTTTAGCCTATGCGTAAATGGTTGGCGGTGTTCGTTTTCTAGCGTATGGTCGTCTGGCTGTACGCGCAGTATTTTCCGCTTCAGCAGTAGACTTGGGTAAGTTAAAATACTTCAGATATCAATAGAACATTTTTGCTAATAATATTGATATTTGATCTGATGATGATATATTGTCTATTTTTTTACTTTGAATGTAAAATTATAGAGCAGCATTAGCTCTATTTTTCATTGTTCGAAACCCAGTTAATGGTTTTTATGATAAACTATTATATAGGTGGAGCAATATGTGCGGACCACACTTCAATACCCAAACGTGGTTTAGCCACAGCTCCAGCCAAAGGTGAACCACAGGCAACCACTGCTGCTACACCTGGTGTTGTCGCTAGTTGTGCCGGTTTTCCTAAGGTTATCTTTTTTTTCTTGAGTTTTTCTTTCACATATTTATTTAAGTTTTCACATTCATATATAGGATATGCTCAAGGGTCCATCAACTGTCCTTGACTCTGGTGTTTTTGGAGATGATGCTTGCTTTATTTCCAGGTTTAAGAACTCTTTCGTAGTAGGTGAGTGAAAATAAAACTACCAATTGCTAGTAATTTACATTTGTTTTAGTCGGAAGTTCTTTTACATCACACGCTTTTCTGTGATATCTCTTTTAGGAGTAGCGGATGGTGTAGGTGGTTGGCGAAAATATGGCATCGATCCATCATTGTTTAGTAGAAAATTAATGAAAGAATGTGAAAAGAGAGTAGCAAGTGGAGATTTTGATCCTAAAATGCCGGAGGGAATCCTTGAAAAAGCGTTTAAAGCTACTGCCGAAGCTCCTAGACCAGTTGGTTAGTTTTGTATTTATTTATTTTTCTTACACAGTTAGCCTTACGCCTATATGCTTGAGATGTCTGGTGAGTTACGTCATAGTCTTATCTCTTTCAAAAATCGACCATCCAAGTGAAGAGACATTTTCATTCTTGGTTCTTCTTTAGCCTTATGTTTTTAAGGATCATCTACAGCATGTGTTTTGATTGTACATCAAGAAATGTTATATTCTGCTAACTTGGGAGATTCTGGTTTCATGATTGTACGTGATGGACGTGTACTAACAAAGAGTAGAGAGCAAGTGCACTATTTCAACGCTCCGTTCCAACTTACTCTGCCACCTGAAGGTTTGTTTACCTAATATTAGTTTTTTTTCCTGTTAATATGGCTTTTGAAATACGAGTAGACTTATTTTTATATTTTAAAAGGATCATAACTTATTACTTAATTCATGAGTAGTATTTGTACCAATGAAATGTTTAGGTTACAAAGGATTCATTGGGGATACACCTGATCTTGCTGAACGTGACGAGATCCCCATTCAAAAAGGTGATATAATTGTGTTAGCAACTGATGGACTTTGGGATAACTTGACTGAACAACATGTACTCGACCAGCTTAAGCCACTTATGGAAAATGAAGCATCCGTTCAAGAGGCAAGTTTTCAAAAATTATTATTAATAATCAATTTATAATAGATTCATCTGATTTCGTACACAGGTATCTATTTTTGCTAAGTGGCGTTTAGTTTTTTTCTAGGTATGCAATGCACTTGCACTAACTGCTCGACGGTTGGCGTTTGATTCATCCCACAATAGCCCATTTGCAGTAAAAGCTCGTGAACACGGCTATTCAGCACCGGGTGGTAAACCCGATGATATTACTTTAGTCCTTTTATTAATTGCATAAGTTAATAACTAGATGTATGCGAATTGTTCTATCGAGGTATCATTAATTCTGGTTACGCACTATATGTCATGGTAATATTGAATATTTGGAGTTGCGAAAAATCGCTAATCTAATATGACTAAACGATGTTTGTTATTTTAATATTATGAATTTTGTTTCAACTTTTAATAGTGGAGTGTGAGTCGCAAAGAATTCATAATTACATTAGAAGGAGACATTTATATATGTATAAGGTTTGAGCGATCTCTTTCTGTATACTGCTGTATGCACAAGGCTTTTGGGTTCTTTCCCTAATTAATTTATGGGTTTATCAAAAGTTTGTAATTAAGAAACTGAAAGTGCATCCCTTTAAGCCGTTCCCCTCGAAAATATCCCACGTAGCTCTTCTAAGTTATTGTAATGACCAGTTATTTCTTATTACTGTTCAAAATTGTTAGTTTTGTTCATGGTTATGTTCATCTAAAGGCTCAATTCGTTAGTACTAATGAGTTACGAGGGTTTTCTTTCTGTAGTTGTTTTATGATTTGTTATTGTTTTAATTTAGAGTAGAAATAAAGTTTTATGATAATGTTTTTGTAGAAAGAAAAAAGTTAGGGTAGCCGTGTTTTTATTCAGATTTATTGGTTGAGAGAATATACAGATATGCAAATGATTTTATTTCAAGTATATATAAATTGGCGAAATCTCTAGGATACTCGTATATTACCTGTCATAAATCACAGATTATAATTCCTATTATTCTACATGCAGTGCAGCAATCATGCTCAACAGGTCAGAAGTAATTTATCGTATTCCTTTTTTATCTAGAATTCTTTTAAGCTTATTTAGATTTTCTATAATTATTTTGTCATTTGGAGTGAGACTTAAAGCTTTCTTATAAAAATGTTCTGCTTTTATAAATTTTCCATTAAGATGAAGAATTGCCCCATAGTTGGACAGTGACTGGGAGTTTGGTCTCGCGATAGTCAGACGGTATAGAAGCTGAAACAAATATTCCCATAATAATGGATCTTGTAGAATAAATCTACTAGTACCTGTGAGATTAACATTTCTTACTTGTTCGCTTTCTTGATTTCTTCCTTGCTCTCTAAGTAGAGTGGACAAGGAATATAGCGTATCTGCGTGGTTAGGATCGTACCTCAAGGCTTCTCGATACGAAGATTCAGCACTAATCAGTTCTCCCTGAAAGTCTTAATAATTTTCTAATAATATAAAGGTGCAAATTTACTTATTAATAGATTTCGAAAAAAATATACCTCAATCATGCGAGCCAGCCCTATGTGATGATGTACTTGAGCAGAATCTGGTGCTAATTCGAGAGCTTTATCAAACCACTTCATTGCTTCTACTGTTCTATTCTAAAATTATTCTTAGAAATTATACAACTGCAAATTACAAAATTAAGTTATTGGTCAATATCACCACAACCAATTTTTGCAACAGAAGTCCTTAGACTCAAAAGTTTCACTTACTAACCTGTCTAATTTTGAGATGAGCCATTGTGAGATGAGATGGTAAATGTTTTGGTGTAAACATCAAGGCCTTTTCATAACATAGTTCGGCTTTACCGTCGTCTCCTTGTTTAGAGTATGCTTCACCAAGTGAATTCAAAAGTGAGGGCAGTCTTGAGTACCCAACAGGAGATACCAGGAGAGCCTTAAATACAAATATTTCATTTACTAGACGAATTATTATTTATAGTCTCTTAGTTTTCAGTGGCTTATAAATATACCATACCTCTTCAAACGATTTTATTCCATCTGTAATTCTTCCCATAGAAACATGAAGACGACCTAGGTTATATAGACAACTCGTCTGAGCATTACGATGGTTACGATAAGCTTTTAAATGAATTCCATTAATACTGGCACATTTCAAAAATATCTCTGTTGACTTTTGTTCCATGCCTAATTCCCAAAATAGGAGACCGAGATTAAGGTAAGCTGAAATATATAAGTAGATCACTTTAAAAAATCATCATTACCAAGATGTAAACGAAGACTAATGAAATTAATGATGTTCACCTGTAGCAAATGTTTTTCGATAATTAATTGCCATAATATAGCTTTCAACGGCTTTCCAAGGCTCATTCCCATTCTTGTATAGAATACCTCTGTAAATCATGTACTTGTTAATATTTTAGAGAAACCCAACAAATGATATAAACTTACAAATTATACCAAGTATCCGCCATATTTGGCCTATACTCCAATGCTTTTCGATATGCACTTTCAGCCTCTGTTATTTTCAACCTCAAAGCATACGCACGACCCAAATTTGCGAAAGCTGGATATATAAAATGTTGCTCATTTCAGTTCATAACAAAACGAATACAATATTTGGTAAATCAAACTTAAATACTTCATGTATTTTAAAAAAGAATGCTTACCCTTGGCTGGATTTATGTTAACGGCACTTTTGTATAAACTTTCCTCATCTTTCCAATCAAAATTCCTTTGATATGTTCGAACCGAATGGATTGAGAGAATAAATACAGCCAAAGAGATCAAAATGGCATATCTGGGATTCACTCTGAAAAAGAAAAAGTAATTAAAAGTTGTGGATTTGTAGAAATTTTGTAAAGGGATAAATAACAAAAAGTATTCTCGAAAAATATACAAATAATGAGAATTTAAGTAGTAAGGCTTAACCACTCACAATTATAAATATATTCATGTTTACAGTTATGTTACCAGAAATTTAGTATTTTTAATTGGAAGTGAGATTTTAGAAAACTAAGTTTTCTGCATTCCCTCTCGAGTAGTTTGAATTTACTGAATGCAGATAAAAAATTCTGTATACAGTTTTGTGTTAACACTCACCTTTCATTAATGAGTTGACTTAACTTTCCAAACAAAATACAATATCCAACGCTAGGTAAGTATAATATTCTTTCCGCAACTACGAATCCGACATATGAAAACAAGTTGGAAGTAAAAATAAGAGGTAGAATGATGAGAGAGAGGGTGAATAAAGCAAAATCACAGTACTCGCTTCCGGATACCTAAATTTTACGTTTTCACATAGATCTAAGGTTCTAGATGTACAACATGTCTGTCTTTGCGTTATTTTCAGTTCTTTTTATTCATCACTAATAATAAAACTAGCCTGCTCCTCGTAAGTAATATGAGGCTTAGATCCATATTTGTTCTTTTTTGTATGACCACAATTTAAATCTGGCGGAGTGCTTCTTCGAAAACATGTAGATTCACTTCTATACAATTCTATAATGCGAATGTGTGCACGGCTATTCCTCAGTATAAAGTAGAGACAACAACTCAAAGTTGGATAGAATATCATTAAGACAATAAAACGTAGATCAAGAGGAGTTGTTATTGGAGCAATGGTATCCATTGACCAATCAAAACATAACTGAAATAGCTATCTTTAATTTAACAAACAAAAAATCCTTGCACCAAAATATATTCTAATAAATAGTAACAATAAAAAGATTTTAATTGACTTACCGTATTAGGATAAATCATAAGGCGGAGATGGAAAAGTGGCAGATAAAGTAAAGTCATCGTTCGAGTTGCAATATCCGGATGATGAGCAATTGGATTATCGGATGAAGAAAATCTGATATCATTGTTTTATGTCTACTAATTTTTTCGTCTTATTAACAAAGCTTAATCATAAAATATAAAGTGCTGGAATACGAATACAATGGTCTGTAACTTCAAAATAATGCTAAGTATACGAACTTGGGTGTTTCGAATCCATTTATCCATATTCGAGCAAAACAAACGAAGATAAATGTGAAGAATATAGTCAGAACTTTTATTCTTCTTTGAGGAAGAGGCTAAAATAAAATATGAATGTTGATGGTTAATGTTTAAAACATTTGAATAGAGAATAGTCGATTACTCTATGACAAGAAAACAGTTGAATAATAGATGTTTTAATAATGCTGGAAAATCAAGGTCCACAGTTCTGCCTTGCATTTCCTTCTTCGGGGAGGTTGGGAGAGTACATCGATAATTACCTTCTTGACTAGTGCGGGATGCACACTTCCGTCAATTAGTGGCACCTTTAATAAAGCCACTAGTCGCCTAATAGCAAAGACGAGACAAACTCGGTGATTATCTCATAAACACCCAAGTTTCGAGGATCAACATTTTACCATATTGTTTCAATCTTTCCTTATAACCAAATATTTCGAGAATGGTTCAATTTGTTGTTAGGCATTTGTGATGCTAATGTTCTGCACAAATAGTTTGCATTATCCGTCACAGCTGAGCTGTTCCCTCTTCCTCCCAATTACAACCTTATCTCTTCATACGCATGAGTAACTTTCAGCAAAAGCGAAATAGCATGTTGATAAATATCGTTCCTATAAGTAATCCATATTTGCTAATATCACACTATTTGAATGAGATAATTGGTGTTTACAACCCACTCTAGGGAAATATAGGAAAAGATGTTTCATGATCTGCCGAAGTTGTCCCCTGACACCCCCCATTTATCCTTGTTGCCGCATGCATATTATGGAAATTAGCATAATGACGGGGATGGCCTCTCAACAAAGCTTTTTCAGTATTAGTCACAAATACAGATACGAGTCCATAGATAAGACTAGATATACTGAATAAATAAATAGTAAATTCCTAGCTGGCCAGGCTCTTTACAAGAAACATTACTCTTAGAAAAGCAAGTTTTGCTTAGATGATGAGTATCTTTAATATGTGACATATGTTTGGGTGGGCATTATACTTAGTCCCCGTTCTTCACATTTCCAAGACGATGTCATTTCTCATTATACCGCTAGTCATAACAATTAAACACCGTTTTGCGATGGCCAAGGACGGACTTACAAGGCAAGACTTGAAGATAAAAGGAGACGTCAAGGTAGAACAATTAGTGTGTACTGTTAAAGAAAAAATCTAGAAGAAGATGACCTAAGGACAGAAAATTAACCAACCATTTGAGAAAAAATCAGTGTGTAAACCATAAGAATCGGAAGAAGCATTACACCTGACTCCTTGCTAAGGGTTGCTAGAGTACATAGTACGAATGCGATCGAATTACTCTGAAAAACGATTGTTTAGTGAAATGTTAGTGCTTAAAAATACTCTTATCTATGGCATCATCAAGAAACAAGATGAAAATAAACGAGATATATGTTTTGATAGTAAAATATCTCTCGTTTTTAAGAAAAAATGTAGTGAAATAACCTCAATTCTTCTATAGACTAAAATCCCACTAATAACGAAGATTGTACTAAGAAGATCAGCCCTTCCAACAATTCCAGAAACTGCCTCACAATGTATGGGATGTACAGCAAAAAGAATGGCGGAAAAAAGACTGGTTGCTTAAAAAAATGTCCATTTCTTTTTATTTTTTTCGTTAAATAATATTTTAAAGCTTAATATTCATATATTGTAACTGCAAAATCTAGAAGAAAACATTTAGAATTCTTGCCCTTCTATGAATAAAGCAATGCGGAGTGGTTTTTTTTCAATGGGGTTTTACCTTCAAATGAGTAGTCATCAAAGTTATTTTATGCAAGTTGGTAGAAGAAAAGACACTCGAATAATTAATTAATACTTATTTAGCTATTATACACTTCTCCGTCAAAATTCTTTTTTTGTTCTCACCTTTTTTTGTTTTCATATCTCTAGCAAGTCTCAAAACAAGGCAAGATGCTAGGCCATGGAACACAATGTTTATGATATGAAACCTGGAATAATCTGCTTATTAAACTTCATTTAGTATTACTACAAGTAAATTATGATGCTAGTTACGAAAAAAGAGTTCACGCAAAACCTAGGGCACCAATTGGGTCATTCCGTTGAATGGAATACTCAAAGCACATGTTGCAGGAATTCGAAATAGTGGAGCATATAAATATTATGAATATTTATTTGTTTTTCTTAACAATCTTAAATTTTTGTATCAAAAGTAATCTTAAAAAAGATATTGATATTGTAAAGTTATTTTCGTTCGATCTCCTACGAAGCTCCTGCCCTTAGCCCGTTGGAACGGGCTCTTATTTCTGAATTAGGGTCGTAAGCGCGATTGAATTGCCCCATATCCCTAGCTCATTGCCCTCAGCAATGCAATAGAAGTCGGAATACGCTCTTTATAAGCTAAACGACTGGATGATATTACTGCTACTTTCCAAATAGAAGCTTCGAAAAAGTTGTCGTATTCCAATGCACTTGACCTCCCCTCATTTCACTAAAAATAATTAAGCGTTTAAACAAAATACAGTTATTGATAGGTTCTAACCACTTTTCACTTCCGTAAACACTAGGAAATTGATTTGAAACATGGTGACCCCAAGTCTGAACCTAATTCTATTTAGTTATTGCTTCTCTAAAGACACAGATGACGCTATGATATTCAAGCAGCAGGAAATTATATGACTGCATAATTATAGGGAGGTTTAAAGAGACGCATGAAAAACCTATATTCGTTATGTGAAATAAGTGTAGTTCTTTAAATAAGATATTTACTTGAAGCACCAAATCTTTTTGAGGAAAAAATTAAACTGCAAAATATATACTATCGGACAGTTATCGTGATAAACCTACCCCATGGAAGTACTCTTAGAACAGTGTATACTTACGACATAGGTTTCAGTCCGAAAATTATTTTGTTCACGCGAAAATTGATAGTAGTTAGTGGTCGATAACTCTTGTGGGAGCCAGGGTTAGAAATAGGATTTCCCCAAAAATCGTTTTGAAATATTTTCAGAATTGGCGTTTCTCCCATAACATCTTCGTTGTTCACAATCGCTTCACTGAAAGTATAAATTACTTGAATTCGAAGTTTTGTAACCTAAATTTTATCGCAGAAACAGCTCTTTCAGAAAGGCATTTGCATTACTTTTTCGCACACTATTCTCTCCTTTTTTCATTGATAGACAGCAGCTGACCTTTTCAAAGCGACTAGCGAAAATTTTCAGTTAGAATATAATGCGAAAGAAACGTTAGTAACTATCAAATATTTTCCACTCTCTAATCTAGTATTACATACATCTTCTCACTTCCACTATTCGCTGAGCATAAATGAGTTATCTCGCCCAGCAGACGACCTTTGCCTCCTGTTATGCAATTCGATTTGCGGCACTTTCTTTTGGAGTTGATAAGACACATTAGAGAGGAAAACAATAACGGAGAAGAAAAAGACAATTATCACTCGTTTGTAGTTATTTACAGGAATAAATATTGATTTAAAAGGTAAAAATAATGTCTTAAAGGATGCCTTTTAGGAACATTTTAAAGTATTTCTATATTCTAATGTTATCTTCATAGAATTTTGTCGATTAAGCCTATTATATTCCATATTTATTTCTAATTCGGCATAGAATAGATTATTTGGGATATCTCTAGTATTTTTCAATCATTAATTAACTCTGCCCTTTGCTAACGTATTGGAAATATAACCGCCCGTCGAAGGCCTTCGTTTTCATTAGGAAATGGGCGCTTAGATATAATCTAGCAGGCAAAGGTGTCTGAAATCAATCTAAGATATGGGCGTTTGAATGTATATATACATTTATTAAACAGCGCAGGTTCTCATCAGGCGCTGTTTGATCAGCTTAAGGCTAGGTTGAGGTTGCGCAACGTAATTCAGTGCACTATTTATACAGCACCGACTGGGGAACCAAATATCGTTGTAGTATTTTCACTGATAAAGCCATTAAAAAAGCTAGGAAATCCTTGTGTCACCGTGAATCACTTTTCCACCTCTAACTGACTAAGTGTTCTCGTTATGCTCAATCCAAGTTTCTTATCAGCAAAGAATAAGTTATTACTAGCTTTCAATTAAAGGCTTTTTCCTCGATATGTGAGGTCAATGTGACATATTGTCTTCTCTCACGACATAACAATCCATCATTTGACATGCGAACATGCCTCGATCATTTGCGTAGCCACTGCTAGACAAAATCAGCCCTTTAAACGTTGACAACCAAAGTTTGATATTCTATAATATTTATTGCTATAATGAAATATAAAATAAATTAGGCCTTATTTCTACTTAAACTTCCACATGTTCTCTTGAGGATTTCTTTTTGCTAAAACGGCTGTTGGTCGGTCCTAATCTGTTTAGGGAGTCGATTTGTTTGCGACGACGCGTCGTCCTCAGCCTCTAACAAAGGATGATATGAACGGACCAAAAGGGTCAGTCATAATTTTTGAAATTTATAGTTAAAAAGAACTTTAGTTTGGACTTTGTCACTCATTTGCATACGATAATGTCAATGTTCTTTTTACGGTATTAATATTATTGTCGATATTTTTCCAAGTACTTATAAGTTCTTTGAAACTTAATAGTGCAAAAATATATGTAAACCATGCTCTTTTCAGCACTAGAATTCTAACCACTCATGTTATCCACCTACTCTACCTCGATCTTCGTGAGAACCGAGCCTATCATGATCGGCAATCTGAGATTGTTCTGTAAAAGCGTTTGTATCAACACCTGTGAGAAAGGCGCAGACGAAACATTAATAGAGAAAACAAGTGAAAAAATCACACCGTATATAATACCAAAGCACTTAGAAAATCTATAAATGTAGTGCTAGGTATCAGGTGGAAACATTTAATACTTCACATTCGGTCTAACTTCTTTTCTAATGTTCTAATTACAATTGACGTTCTAGTTTTCGTAAAATTAAAATAGAGTCATAGCTTCAAGCTTGAACTAAGTGAAACTATAGTATTTATTCACATAGAGAGATTCTACTCTTGCACGACTCTTTGTGCGGTGTAGACAAAGAAGTTTAGAGTTTCCCATAAACTAAACTGACAAAACATTAAGCTATCTGACATGATAACAGTAGCAAGTTCCTTGGTTACTGCAAACATAAGCATATATGAATTTTCTTATATATCTAAATTTGCAATGATCTAAAGAAGATATTGCTGTAGTAGTTTTAAAGCTATAAATTCGACTAGACAGTGGTAAGCCTTTAGTGCAATATTTCATCTAATCATCCATTATAGATTCTACTGAAAAGTTTAAAGTGAAAGTCATTTGCTAACCTGTCGTCATATACAAAATCTGCATCGTAAATGTTACAGAATACGAGCACCGCCGTCAAGAAGACAAATATATAATAGTAAGATGGTAGTGAGAGATGAGGATTGCAGACGATGATCTCTTTTCTTCTTACGGGTGGTTTTCTACCAGTTTTAGCGGACATTTTACTAAATAGTCGTGGTACACTAGTTCTTAGAGTGATACCTCACCGGAAGGCGTGGCCAAACGACGACCACGCCTACTCAAAGGCGCTGTTTTATGGAATAAAGTTATAGAAATTAATAGTTCTTTTTGTGAAAAGGTTTCAGTGTTCACTTAAATTTTTCCTTCATTTAAGCATAAAACAAGTACGATTTTCTGATGTTCAACACAGCTTGTGAACTATAATCTGATAGCTTTAAAGAGAAAAGACAGTTCTATGAGTAAATAATGGCATTCGTGAGTTAAAAGTCGGCTTCCATGATATTTTAAAAGTCGATGTTTTGAAGGAATTTGATATTCCCCCGAATCTCTGAGAGTCGAAAATTCTGAGAGATCAACCTTGATAATGCTTATTACAAAACAAGATACATTTGGATTGCTTTATTTTCTCTTCTCAATTCTTTATATACTGATTACATTAACTGAATTAGATAAGAGACAGAAAACAACTTTTGGAATAGATTAACATGCTGAGAGTCAATTTAACAAAATTTTCTTCGTTATTTAAATTTCTATTTTTCGAATAGCATTTTTTTAAAATTAGGTGTAATTGACATACATTTCAAAGTCATATTCTTAGTAATAGAAAGAGTCGCAGTGTTAATAAAAGATCAAAGCCATATCCCGAGAAAAATAATATTAGATATTATATTAGATAAAATATTTCGGGAAAATGCATATGAAGTAACTTTTTGGCAGCTTAATTCTCTTGCTGGTATTTTCACCTGACTACCAAATAATCTACTAATTGTCAATTTGATCTCAGTAAACTATGAGGCCATCCTATAACATCCTACCATTGCTGTTTCAACTAAAAAATGTGGACTTATTATTTTTATACTATGCCACCCATTTAGGAAAAAGTTTATTATACATAAAATCAGCTCTTACTCTTCTTAGCGCTGAAACCTTGACCTCATGGAACTACGACGAACTAGTTATCATTCACTTTCAAGTCACAATACGCAACTTAATTGGAATAACCTTCAGAAAGAATAAGGAAACACTAGAAGTTATGAGTGGATGGAATAAAAGATAGTTTATTCAAGAGGAAAACTCAAACAGTCGGTTAAATGCTTTGTGATTGACATTTACAGATAGTTACTACGATTACATAAATCTCAATAAATATCTTGTTTGGGAATGGAACTTATTCTATATAATGAATACCTTAAGTAAAGCAGTTGAAATTATATCTGTCAGTTGAGCTCAAAAATGTTTTTTGGAATACAATTAATTAACACTTATGGATAGTTTCCAATTAAGTATTTCCCACTTTTAGGCTCTACCCACCAGTACTGTTACACGACAGAAAAGTTACGATAACTGAAGATTTCCAGCGGTGAAGCATTTAGCATAGTAAATGCTAAGTACTGAGTTAAACTATAGTGGTAATGTCATTATAAGCTATGGCATTTCTACGGAGATATGTTCACTAGTATCAAAGCTACTAAATGTTCCAAGTTCAGATGAAAAAATTAAACTATCAATTCCTAGCCAGAAAATACCAATGGATCAACCATAAATTCGAGCATTATCGGGTTTGCTAACACATAATAATCATTGGCTTTTCTTAGGAGAATATGGGCAGAGTTTAGCTATTTTTTAAAACTCAATGACACTACTGATGATGTCCACAAATTTTGTAAAGTAATTGAAAAATTTATTGGAGACTGCATAACTCCTGACATCGATTTGTATTAAGCCCAATGATCGTAAAGATATCGTGTTTCTTCACAGAAGAAGAGGTACCATTGCATTAAGATTTAACTCAGTTCTGTCTTGTTTGCCTCCGTTAATTTGGGAGGAAATACATGAGTGGCGACCATAGTCTTGAGGAAGTTCTCATTCAAATACGAACCACGTCACAGTGTAAATCGATCGATATTGTGAAACAGATTACTTTGCTCCACTTTTGTATCATTTGAATTCGTAGCTTGTGGAATATATCACTGAGACTGGACGAGGAATACGTCAAAAATCTGGTCGCCATTGCATAGCAATGAGTAAAATTTTTATTTATTATATTGACTGCCAGTAGCTTTTATAGGTAGAATTTATACCTCTTCAAACCTGTAAGTTATCAACTTCAAGTTAAAATCTGAGCTAAAAATTCACCATACCTAATTGCTAGGTATTTAACGCAGCACATCTCATTTAGGATAATTTTATTTGATTACGCCGATTAAATGGTGAATTTAAGTGCTGGAAACGAAATTTGTGGCTTACTAAAATAGACATCATAAATGTTAGGCTCTCATCATGACAGTAAAGTTAGTGGTCTCTATTTATCCGATTTCCTAAATATGATCTGAAGTATATAGTGACTAAAAATATTCCTTGTCAGTCTTGAAAAGTGCAAGTAAAATGTATTGGAACCACAGGTATTGAAAATAAAAGGAAATAACTGTAAATATGATTTAAAAGTATCCAATAGTTATATTATTCAGTTCCCATCTTGCTACTACCCACTGCCGCATGTACACATCTATTAATATATTTAAAGATTTGAAAATAGATTTCATTTTTTTGCATTATTACGGAAATATCTTATAAATTTCTGTCGTCTGAATATCATGAATATAACGAATTTTTGTAAAAACCAAATCGTAGTGAGAATTTATCTAGTTTTTTACTCCACATCCGGCAAAGTATGGCGGTGATTTTCACCTAAAAGTTTTCATATTGATATCAATGTTAAAGATCAAACACACTTTTCATTTATTTTTATTAACGTTTCCGTTAGTTCAACTTTGTTTTAAACCAACAGCCATATACCTTCGCGAATTTGGAACAAAACAAGTAGTAGGAATAAAGGTCTTTAACCGCTAAAAGTAGTAAATGTATTGCAAAACAAGCGTTGTATCGCATTAAAAAGGAAACAAAATATTCTGAAGTCCGAATTTCCCCCGAAGTATAGTGCTATATATGGTGACTCAGCCATGTGCCAGCCTTCGTCGTACGAGTAATCCCTTTAGAGGCCATTTGGGTAGCCGCTAGATGGATGATGAGTCAGCACTAATGGAAAGAGAATGAGCTCAATGGGTAGGGAGGGGCTCCTTCCTGTCAAAAACGCCTTTACTTTGTTGATTCATTATATGTAATTCGTGAGCATTGTGATTTCAATTATTTTTGTGGATGTGTTTACTAGTCAGTAGCTCTATGAATGGGTGTTGTTGACCCAAATGGAATTATATCTTCTTGATATATGATTCTTCCATTAGTTGAAAGTTTCGAGAATAGCACTTTAATAAAATTAACTAGTGCATATCCATCGGTAAATAGTGTTCACCGCTAAGAAACTCGATAAAGTCGGAAGTGCGTGACGAGAAGAAAGAGCAACTGCACTTGGAATAAAACCTTGTTACAGGCCACGTAATCACTACTAATATTATAGTAACTGAAAATAAACAATAATATACGCACATAGTGTCATTGAAAAAGATAAAAACTCAAATTTAAGCCCATATAAATAGTTATATAATTACAATATGAGGATTGTAAGCATTAAACAGGTGAAACATGCCGAAGAAATGTAGAAATAGTTAAATAAATGACATCTAATATTGGAATGCTACTTTTAGAATATAGCCATATTCATCTAAGTTATCCCAGTTACCATCTATTCACTTTTTATCTGTTTGAGGAAGGATTTTGGACACTAAGCCACATAAGAGCAATGGAGCGATAAGATGTTATAGGAAGAAAAAGAACAATGACTTAGCAAAAACATGCATGGAAAATAACAAAGAACAGGAAACTCAGCAACTATCTTATAAACTACTTTTCCTAAAGAACAGTGTTACCAATAGATATTAAGCCGGTATATATTCCACTAAGCGAAATTGGCAAACTACGCAAAATTTTTACACCCTCACTTTCTCACTGATTTGCTCTCATAAATTCTGTCTCTTATGCCTCCGATCTTTCCACATTTCTATTTCAGTGCAATTTAAGCCATTTATTCACTCGTCTTGTGTCCATATTAAGTGGTAACGATAGATCATAATTTTAGCCAAAGTATAGGATGCGGTCTTACTAGTTCCTTATAATGGAGTTCAGCAAGATGACCTATTCTGCCAGCTTTTCGTTTATTATGAATTCAGCATGCGCAATTGTGTTTATTCTTAAGTAGTTCATGTAACTTCGAAAGCAATAGTTTTAATCCAATCACTCTGAAGCTGTAAATTGTTGTGATGGGACCCTGGAATGAAATATATATTCCATGAAACACTGCTGAAAATTTGTTGTTTACGCGGGTAGAGATCCAATTATTCTATGGATGGAACACACTCGAAACCTTCAGGCCTGAAGGACTTTCGATCTAATTTTCTATTGACGAGCAATAATTTAATATCTCAGTTGGTACAAAATGACTTTTAAACGATGTGGATCCTAGAAATAGATTTTTTTTGTGGACGAATTCCAATTAAATATAATAGCGAAGTGCATCTGACTACTTCTTCTTCACTTGTGTTCTTTTTGATGATTGATATTCTTTCCGCCGCAAATGCTTTATTTACACAGCGATCTATTTTGAATAATAGCCTCCTTGATTTGATAATTCTTTATATCGCTTGAAGCAGTTATTTAGTATATCGTGTAAGCTGAGACAATCTCAGTACCTTTTCTTGGATCTATAAATAAATTAGTTATTTACGGTATGTGCAAATTGAAACCTTCGACTTGTTGTATGTGATTGAATTATGAATGTGCTCATTCTGCATGAATGACACCAACATCCTTTCACTAAACGAAGATGCATTCCATGTGTGCTGTGCTTGTTACGACCTCTATTTTTGTTTGCTGACGTGTATGCCTGCTTGGATACCGTAGTCTGCCAGTCCATATGCTTAAGTATATTTTAGCTAATACGTGTACAATTACAGTTATATAAATTTATTTGTACGCATTTCCAGTTCTTATTTATATTTACAAAAGCTGCCTAAAGGGCTTTCGCTATTAGTAGTACCCACACTGATTTTCTAAAGTGAGAGTAGCGGGTCTTCTGCTTCAAATGGATAAAATGACATCCTTAAATCCAATTTATCCACCAAAAATTTCGGGAGGAGCATGAAAATTCTAAGCTTCCAAACGATGAAGAATACGGCGTTCTGCAAGAGAGAATATTGTTTGAGGAGGTATTCTCTAGGCAGACAACGAGAGTACGACAAGAGAGTGGTGGAGGCCATACAAGGATCGATATGGCCCGAGGCACGACGCAGACATGAATGGCGGTTTATTAGCGAGTCGTAGTGAATTTCACTGCATATGTTCTCCTGCCCAATCCGTCTTCCAACTTATCCACCCTTATATACTATTTTTCGTTCTTATTTTACTTTTTCTTCACTCACTCTTAATTGGTTTATTAGAATTTATGTAAATGCCAATTTATACATTTTGTTAGTAGATGGAACATAGATAGGAATCCATTTTGGAATTGGTATGCTACTTTTATGGTTCTGAACCATCTGTATCTAATTCGCAGTCACATGACTGGCGAAAAAATATGGAGCAGTACAGTTGGATTTGAATCTACCAGTGGAACGCATTTCGTTTAAAGTTTTCACAAATTCACTTTAAACGATTTAGGTGAATTATCGTGACTATCACAATTACTTAGTGAGGTCGTACAATGCTGAGTGAAACATAATACATCCAGTGGCCAACATTAAAGACACTTATTAGCCTACACCCGTAATTTCTAGTCCAATGATTTAGGATATTCATGCTTCATGTCTATTTCACGTATTGGTTCAGTTCAATAGTTTTGAGACACGACTGGATGAGTAAGAGTCTCCGCGGCATCCTTTGTTATCCGGTTAAGACTTAACTTTGTTTGTTTCGTTTGGATCACAGCATCATTCAATTGCTTTGCCGTACTTCTATTATTTATTGCATGATAACTGTAGCAAACACCGCTAAAAATATTAGGAAAATCGGGAAGGAGTCGTATCCTTGCGAACAGCGAGTTTTGACGCTTTATTACATAATTTGTTCTCAGCTTAAAGGCTAATTAGTTTTAGCAAAGATAAAACCTAATTAATGAGTTCTAAATCTACGAACCCAATATAGAAAAGCTTCATGATCACTCATATAATGTCAGAGTACTGTAAATTATATATATTCTTTCAATAATAATAGGTAAGCCTAATGATTGATCCTGACTGTAGCAGAAGTTACAGAATATACTGATAAATAATAAGCAAAAGATTGTGTGGAAACTAGAATTTAGGAAGAAGCTTAGAAACTTCGTCTATGCAAAATACTAGCGATAATCAAGTTAATATACTACTTTTATTTTCAACTAATTCCAAGTTATTGGAAAATGAATTGAATGCAATAACTAATCACTATTATTTCCACCAATAGGTGCAGGTAACTCAATAAAATACAAGGTAGTAGATACTAGTGAAATCATGACATCCAAATGTTGAATGCTAGGCAAATAGTAGATCAATTACTCCAGTTTCCAGTAACATTATATAGAAAATCCAATTTATAGGACTCGGCATTAAATCAAGAGGCTTCACCAATCAAACCTTAAATGTCTAAAGATCAAAATTATAAATTTGTCCTTATTCAGTTATTTTCCTAAATGTGATGTAATATACATAAAGTCCCCACTTTATGATTGATGTGCTGGTGGAAGTTTTCTAATTATAGGCTATTAGCCTATGAAATAGTATCCAAAGTGTTCGCCGCTACGCCTCTCCTATCTCACCTACACATATTCTATATTCACTGTCTGTCACTTTATGCATGCTTTCTTCTCATACTTAAAAATAAAATAAGCACTATACTAAGTCTAGCGATAATTACGTTAAGAATTAAATAGTAAAAATGTAACGTTAAAAATAGAAAACAAGTATTCCACCCCTCTTGCCATTTTCCTATTTCTCTCGCTACGTCGATCCTTCCTCCTATTGCTTCTCTGGCTAAACTCATTAAACGACTAGCCGTGTCGAAACATGGAGCCCCCATTCAGCCCATTTTTATTCGCAGCATCGATTCTCCTCGTCTTACATAGATTCTATTGATGTCATATTATTTTGACCCTCAGATTTGGTGCTATAATGCAATTTTTGTATGACGAAATTCCTAACTATGTTTATCTGTAAACTTTTAACTTCAGCCTTCCAGAAAATATTAAGGCCCCGTTGTAATCTCAAGAAAATATCTTCATACGTATCTACTACCATCAGAAGTTTGTTTTCCTATGTACACACACGACAACAGAATCATCATTAAAGGCAAATGAAGAGCCATGTGGCCCAACGCTAAGTGCGAAAATAGATCTTATGGCATTGCATCCTGAAGAAGATTTTCTCCGTTTTACGAAGCAAAAATTTGTTAACTGCTACTTGTTATTTACATGGGATCATTTAATTAAGAAAGAAACAAGTCGAATTGCTTCAAAAATTATAGTTATTTGAGATATTTTAGAGCCAATTACGTAACTATACTCTTCTTGAAGATATTTGACTTTTTTAGATAATAAATGAAACTTGGAATATTTCCTACTACTAATAATTGGTTCTCTGTCTCTTTCTCTCTTTCATACACCATTTCAAGCTAAATGTTTTTGTGAAATAAGTTTATCTGTAGTTAAGACATCTATGTATTTAACTCTCTTACCCTTTCCCCTCTGCATATAAAATATGTTTACGGCAATCTGGGTCTCTGTTCCCCTGAGACTCCGCTTCTCTTCATTATCAATCGCAGTGCTAGTTCTCCTTGATTGACAAATCCTTCATTTATGTCTTTAAATGTAAGGGAAATGATGCCTGATCGATATACCTTCCTATGGTTCCACAGCATTACGAAGCACTGCATACCTTTACCTATAGTAGCCGTTTCTTACAACCCTTAATGTCTAAATATTACTTATCGCCAGCGTCATTTTTATTTCTTGGCTTTAATCCTAACTTAATTACCCACTAACTCATTCGTTCTTGATCAGTACATTGATTCAATGGCGAACATCTCACAGAATGTGGGCTTCCCATTTCTTATTTTAAACCTTTATCTCGTTTTGTCTTTCACTAATTAATTACTTTATTTGTCTAATGTTTTATGTTAAAATCTCATGTCTTTTTTTATGTATTCCAAACTTGACTTTGGATGTTTGGTAGGGTCGACCGCCGCCGGCCGTCGATCAATAGATGTGAAGAGCGGCGGATTTGATAAGTCAATTATCAATCCACATAGAAAATTAAGGAATTAGCAGGAAGACATCATTATTGTATACCAGAACTACTACATGTGAACTACAAGTTGGTCGGCTCGTCGCAGGACATGTATGTAGATAGTCAGATAAACGAAATAATGCTTTGATGCCAAAATTTAAAAAAATATAGTAGCACTTTATCTAATAACTCAAACTTAAAAGGGGTTTTCAGACACTTACCAAACCTTTGTAGTAGTCTGATGGGAGCTAGCCTTACATCTCCATTGCCTCATCGGCCGCCCACATCGGTATGTGGTAATTTTAAAAGCCATCACATAAAGTATAGAAAATATCGTAAATTCTTAATTATTCACTTAATATATTCAAAAGTGAATAACTTTTGATAGTTCTAATAGTGAATGAAGCTAGTTTAAAGGTATGTAATCACCTGTTCTCTCCTCCGGATGATCCAATTTTCGTACAAAAAAGGCAATCAGTTCTAGTGCAAGGATGGAACTGGAGCAAGAAGAACATACAACCAGTAGGCAAAAAACAAATGAGCAAAGTTGCAGGTTGGTACTAGTTCCTTTCCTAAAATATATAACGTTTCTTCTCTATCTTCACTGTACTATTAATAATTTCTTACTCTACCATGGTTATCCACTAATAAATACCGTCTGTTCTGCAACAAGCTTAACCTATTACATTTCTTTTCATCTTTTACCTCTTTTTTTCTTTTTAATTTTCTATCCAGCTTGTTTTCTTTCTTAAAATCACCTTATGTTCTCGTCTCCCAAATTTATCTATTTAATGATTTCAATGATACAGGTTCCCGGTCCACTGATAGTATGACTACCTACCGGACCCAAAGGGACTTGCCTTATTCTCAAATTCCTGTGGCTCTAGACAATAACCAAAACTATAAACGGTCTGTTTGGTTACTATTATTTATACAAAACGAGAAAAATTGTTATATTCATCTATGATATTATGCTATTTCTTCAACAGTTGTATATTTACAGCTATGAACCAGATACAACCGTTATCCCAAACTTCTACAGTATTCGCGAAGAGTTAAAACGAGAGCTTCGACTAAATAAGCAGGATTTCGTTAATAATAACCTTGTCAGTCCAGAGGGACCTAAGGCAAAGACACCTCTCAGTCCTACGCATAAAAGGTAAATGATTATATAATTATGTCTGCTATATTTAAATAAATCTAAGCACAATATCTAAAAATGTTCATCTAGAACTATGACTGGTTATTCGAATGGTTGCACGAAAAACATGGTTGCGGTCAACAATGGAATTATTTCACGAACTACACCTAGGAGAGATATAACACCTCCCACGCAAACGGAACTAGATATTACAGTGAGTATGAAACTGATGAAAGATAAATTAAGAAACATCCATGAAGTAAAGAGCATTTTTACTATAAATGCACTCTCTTTTGACCTGAATATATGCACAATTGCTAGTTTAATTCGACAGTATATGCTACAAGAAAATTATTTGGAAGTAGAAACTGTAGACATCGTTAACCACGACTAATACTGTTATCCTTTTTTGTATAATTCCTACACTAATCCATTGATTTTTATTATGTTTTCCATTACTATAATGTCTCTTTATAAGTTATGTAATTGACTCACGTTGAAAAATTGATTTGCATTTGCATCAAAATAAATAGAATAAATATGACCCAGAATGGAAAAATCAATGGGTATTCTAGGCGGCACGTAGAAAAACAGTGATTCAAGCATCGACTTCGGAACTGCTTCGTGGACTAGGACAGTTTATTTCACAACACTGCAATATCCACAGCTTTGAGCCTGCTCATCTCGTCATGTGGCTACGTACTGTAGACAGAGCTCTACTTTTACAAGCGAGTTTTCCCTGTCTGTATTATGTTTATTTTATATAAATTCTAGGTTTATTCTTAATTCTTTGCTTCATAATTAAAGAACTACTCGTTACATTGAAATTTTTGCGTTTTCAATGACCAATAAAAACACTCCTTTGTTCGTCTGCTGCTTGATTTCCCTAAGGTATGAAGTGAAATATGTCGTCAAATTAGACACAACTTTAGAGAAAACCCAAATATTAGCAAAATTATAACGTATGTGAAGGCGTGTTCAGTATTTGCATATTAAGCATACTATTTATCTGTTGCAGCTAAGGTGAACTACTCTTCATTGTTTAATGTGATGTTATTAAGGAAAAAATCAATTTCTTACAGATCACTTCACTTGATCATAGTTTTACCCAATAACCGCTTGAAATTATAATTTCTAGGGTTGGCAAGATATTGCCTTCATTAACCCAGCCAATCTTGTTTTCGTCTTCATGTTGATAAAGGACGTGATTCCAGGTGAACTACACTAGCTAATTCTTCTATCTTTCTTGCTATACAACTTTGCCAAATAGTTTGTGAAGGAAACCATATTAACTAATTCACCATTATAAAGTTCGAGGGTTGATAGACAGACATGTTATGCAAATAATTTTAGATCAGGATGATATCTGGTCTGTAAATGACCTGCATGCTTGGGTACTCACCTGTCTCTACATTAGTTACTCCTACATGGGTAACGAAATATCGTACCCTTTAAAACCATTTCTGATTGAAACTGTAAGTATTTTAAAAATTATTCGTTTAAATGTTTTCAATAATAAGTAATCAAGAGTTAGGATGACCTCACCTTATAATATAAATATTCGCATAAATTCGGAACCACTTTTAATTAAAACATTCTGTACATTTAGGATCGAGACAAATTTTGGGAACGATGCGTGGCAATAGTCACAACGAGAAGTGAAGATATGCTGCGCCTTAATTCATCCTCCGCCTTCTTCACAGAGGTGTTTAGTGAACTCAAGAGATATTCGATCGATTTATGATGGACTTCTCTTTAGTATAATTTGTGAAGATGTCTATTTGGAGTACATCGAAAACTCTATATTTACTAGCCACTAATTTATGATCTCAATTTCAAGTACTTAGCATCTCGCATCAATCAATTTCTGAGGGTTCACAAACATTCAGTTATGATCTCTATCACCTATTATGATACGCTGTTCAATACCGTTAATATATGCTATACAGCGGGTTGTCCTGGTCACCCATGAAATTAGTTTTAGTTTCTTATAGTTATTTAATTTTCTTCTTCTTTTATAGTTGCTGCATTCTCCTTAGACTCTTTACTACTCTTATGCTTCTTGCTCAAGCAATTTAAAATAGATTTATCTCTAAAAGAATTCTAGACTTATAAAAATTCTTCTATAAAGGTGCTATGAAAACTTGTATACCTTTAACATGCCTCATTTTAAAATTTAATTGTCATCTGTATAGATTATCTGGCTTCAATTCTTTGCTTGTGTGAGCTTCCATTCCAATTCACGATGTGATACATAACTGAATGAATTGATGGTGAAGTTGAACCGGATTTTAGCAAAATTTAATATGGCCGAGAAGGATTGTGCAACATCTCCAAAATCTAAGAATGAAGAAAGTAGTAAAAGTTGATTAGACCAGTCACATTTCAGCAATTTGTCGTATCAAGAAATACCATGTTCCTAAAAAGTTATTGATTCTTTGTTGGGTTAAGCATTTATGTATTATCTATCAATAAATCAAACTAATAATCAGAATTATTAGCGTATTCCATCACTATGTTACAAGAGATTTGAATTGGCTATAAAATGCGTACTAGATAAACATAAATCTATCATTGATGCCGTGTAGTTTGGTTTGAACGAGGCATCAGAAGTATTGAGAACGATTCGTGCTACATGCAAGCCCACATCGGTAAAATATAGACATTTTTAGCTTATTATGTTTAATGCATTACATCATAACTCTCCCATTATTTCATAACATCAGGAAAACGTTATCTTAAATGTGGGATCACTTAGGAAATATCAGCTGCTATCGAAGTTATATAAGTTTCATGTCCACCGCCAAACTGATAAGTAAGCTTTCTTATTTGTGTCTGTAAATATTATTTACAGCCTAGCGATTTTGCATTTTTATTTAGTGATAGCTCTTTATAGTTATTTTTGTATTTCCAAAATTTTCAACTAAAATTAGTGGCAGGATGATGGGTATCGGCTCTGGTGTCAAGACCATTCAATTTGGAACAGAACTCTTTAATCCCGTAAGTTTTGTTAGCATAAATTGCTTTTAGCTTGAATAGAACATAACTTTTAGCGAACGCCAATCATGATTCCGATTCACGGATTTGCAAACGGACAACGTATTAGAACAGTGCTGATTCCCAGCGATGACAAAGACCAAAGATTCCATGTGAGTAAAGTAATGTCAAAATATGAAGCTAATTTAATGCTAACATTAAATTCATAAAACAAAAAATGAATTAGGCTCTCGTTTTCTTCAAATATAAAATAGAGAGAAGCATATTTGCTTGACCAACTTGTTACAGTGAAAAAAATTGATAATATTAATATGGATAAAACAGATAAAATTGCAGGAAATATTAAAAGGAATATTATTAAAAGAAAATTGATTTGTAGATCAATCTCCGTGCTGGTAACGATATTATCATACATTTCAATCCAAGGCTTAAGGTAATTTTATATTACTTTTACCTACTATTCTTATTACAATTACTGAAGTATCTTTTAGGATAAAGTGATCGTGTTCAATTCGCTCTTAGACGGTAACTGGCAGGAAGAGAAGAAACTAACACCAAATTTCCCTTTTAAAAAGAACAGAATCTACACTATCGAATTTATCGCAAGTTTCCATAATTCGGTCAATGTAAGTGATGGAATAGAAATAAGAGATAAAAATTAAATGTTCAAACAGAAAAAGTAAACAATTTAAAGAAGGGCTCTAAAAAATCATCTAAGAAATCTACTTCAGATCCATATCAACGGCGAGCATTTCACGGAGCTTAAAGAGTGCCAACCAGGCTACACTATCACCTCCTTAGAGGTTAACGGGGATGTTCATGTCCACTCTATTCATACTACCGCTTAAGGATTCAAAAGAAAATTAAACTGGAAAACAGTCGAATTTAAATTTAAAAGTGCAATGAAATCGGCTGTTTAATATTTATTGCCATTATTTCTACTAAATATTATAAACACGCATTATCTAGACACTAATTTTATCATACACAAATGTGAAGTATGTAAGATGTATTGATGTATCAGAGTAATAAACAAAATGTTTACGTGTAGATAACTAAATATGTCGGTGCCCAGTTTGCAGAAGTATTTCGGTACCGCTGATTAGCACGGAGTATTGCTGTTCTAATAGGCGAGTGATGGATTCCTACGTTAAATACATTTGAGCGCGTATTATTAGATTAGTCATCAGTTAACTGTTAGATTTTTCAAACAGTATTTTCGCTTCGTTTCAACAAATACACTGAATATCACGAAAAATATTATACTATTTTAAAGAAGTTTCCGAGTATTTAAAAAATCGGATCGATACTTCATTATAGTACTCAGCTAAATTTATTAGTGTTGAAAATATCAAATCCACACCTGCCATTAGAAAGCATCTTAACAAATATCGAATGATTCTTCTCAAATAATGTTAGACCGCTATTTCAATATATAATATTCAAATAAACAATTATGAGTAGCCATTATGAAAGTGGGTTCTCTA
This sequence comes from Heterorhabditis indica, assembly GCA_020740425.3. Taxonomy (NCBI): domain Eukaryota; kingdom Metazoa; phylum Nematoda; class Chromadorea; order Rhabditida; family Heterorhabditidae; genus Heterorhabditis; species Heterorhabditis indica. Next base: position 117,292 of record JAJAVP010000267.1, on the reverse strand, counting down.
GGTTTTAAACTGGCTTTACCTACCATCACAATACTAGGTTTATACGTGCAACACTCGTGTTTCGTAACCTATCTTTCCTACTCATATAATTTCCACTGATTAGTTCATTACGTTCAATAGTAGAGCTATATTTTTCAGTGCATATGTATTCTTTATTTTATTTCTTGAAAGTTTCCATAGCTAATTTGTTTAATAAACGATGTTTGAAAAATCTTCCACCATAACACGGCATAGTTACGCGTTTAATGTAAAAAAGTTGAATACAGTATCTTGGTCTTGTAGTTTGATGGTAGATCAACAAGCGGTTAGGTTTGTTTTTTATCAACTTTTCGAGCAAATTGCTCACACTAGCAATTTATAGTGGTGTTTTTGTGTTGTGGTTCATATACCACTTATTGCTTCACCACTGCATCATGCACACTTGTAGTAACAGACATTTATCGTTTTTCAAAGGTTGCATGTTAATGTAAATAATTTAATGTAATGTGAGTAATAACATGTAGTAGTCTCTGATAAGGTAGAAATTTGATTAGTATCCACCATTTTTATTCTCGTGAAACAACGTTTCATTTGAGTAGATCAACTCTAATCATCAGTTGGAACATAATCATTGTTTTCTGAGTGGTTTGTTGTTGAATGGCTAAGCATCATTTAGTAAGGGTCTGCTTGTTTTGTCTTAAATTATTATAATATATATATATATATAGTACGTCACTGACTTTGTTTAATTATTTTCCCACTTTAATAATTTGGTGGATTGCTTTAGTATATCTATATTGTTCCGAAATTTTCAATGAGTAGTCTGTAAATCATAGAATTTTTAGAACATAAGTGTACTCGCTACTGCTTAAATTATAAGTTTAATTGTTTATCGTCACTATTATATAACATCTTTGTTAGTTTTAAAAAATTTTAGTTTTAAATACGACAGTCTCACATGGTCTAAACTCAGTTTACTTGTCCACCTTTGTTTAAGTATTCTAGTGGTTCTAGTAAAAATCAGTTTCGTTAGTAGTGCAAATATAGTAATTATATGTTCACTATATTATTTCAGATATATGAGCGTGAAATATGACTAGGATGTTACTCTTTCTGTTGCTAACTTGTAATCAAGCTATGATTGCTTTGTCAAATGCTGGGATTTACAATATTGAGGAAGTACGGTTAGTTAACACGGTGAAATCACCTGCTTCAATTTAGAAACGTAATGTTTGAAAAGATGTTTTAGAGTTTGTTCTACGTAATGGAAAAATTAGAAGATATTTTATAACACTATATATATATATATATCGATAACATTTTATTACATACAGTTATTTCTTCTACAATGTGCTTTGTCTAGGGATATCACCTACGATGTAGATATCTCCTCTCTTCCGGCGGGAATCGATGCATATGTAGATCTCTCCCAACTTTCGGAGGAAAATATGGTTGGAATGCAAGAAAAAATAATGGAGCGAGTTCCAAAGGTAATATTTTTGTAATTACGCAGATGCACACGATGTTTTCTTCTAAAACTTCAGTCTGATGATCCCTCATACCTCTTCATGACAAGTAAGACTGGGCAGAGGTTCGCGTGCAGTCTTCCACAATCTGATGCTAAATCAAATGGTGTTCCTGAAAGCTATAATCCCAAATACCTGGCCGAAATTGTTGCTGCCAGTTTCTATGTCAAGGAGTGCATACAAAAGGTTATCTTATTATTGCCCATATTTTGTATTTTTGTGGATACTAGTTAACAGATCATTTGTAGAATATGGGATGGTGGACTTACGAGTTATGTCGTGGGAGGATCATCCGACAGCTTCACGGAGCCAGTTAGTGTCTCTAAATGATTTAAGAGGATGAGTACTGGAGATTAAGAAACTATTTAAACAAATGTCTTCCATTCTAGAAAATGAAGCGGACCAAGTAGAGTACTCATTAGGGATGCATACTGGAAGATACACCATGCCGGATTTTCAGGTTTTATTGTGTTCTTTATTATTTACATGTTAAACATGTTGATAGCTTGCTTATTATAGATTAGTTAATCACAAAGTGTAGGTTAATTTTTCTGAATTGTTATAGACATCAACTCCTGACCAGCTACTTTATTTTGAAGAGTGGTATGAAGGTGGCACCATGTGCGACTTGTCAGACAAAAAGATTCCAAGAAAAACTTCTGTTCGAGTTAGCAATATTTTTATTCTTTTAAAATTCCATTATTCACTCACGAGTGGTTTGTACGATTAGTAAGTTATAGTAATTTTATATCGTCTATAATCACTGTAAGTTCTATTTGCAGTACCAATGTGATCCTCTTTTGGCAACGAATGAAGCTTATATAGATTCGGTTGATGAACAGTCATCGTGCGAATACGTTTTTGTCGTTAGTGTTGGTTCACTATGCAAACTTAAGCCATTTGTACACCCGAATCAGGTATGATTATTTTCTGAAAATATAACTTTAGAGGAATTATTGGCTTTATATTTTTCAGAATAATCCTCTACAAATAACTTGCCAACCTTACATAACGGAGGAACGTGTCAAAAAGTATTTAAATGAAATTCTTGAGAAAAAGAGATCAAAGGTACGATTATATAATGTGTTTAATTATTTCCAGTAGTATTGTGCAGTTGTGTTACCCTTATTAAGCAGCTACTTTAGGAATCAGCTCGTGATAGGCTTTTCCATGCTATGGATAAGGTTAAACGAATACAACGACGTAGGACGGCAATGAGAAGGACAGAGTTATTGAAAGATGGTGAAGTTAAGAAGTTGAAACTACGCAAAGAGCTCGATAATGAGTACTTTAATGCGGCAACTAAGTATCTTGCAGATGCTTATGAAGGTGAGTGTCAGATTAGCTATAATCTTTTGAATCCATTATCTGACCCTATATCTACTGTTACTATCTAGTTAAAATCACAATATAAATGTATATACCATAAATCATGTGGATTTTTACATCTTTGTAGCTCGAAAAGGCATTGTTCCACCTGCTGATACAGTAGAGGCATTAGCTCAGTTATCAACGATGATGGACGATATTGATCTGGCATATTGTATGTTTCCACAGTTCTAAAGTGGTTATTACTATCAAAAGATGTGCATTTTTTTTAAAAATTTAGACGATTACCCATCTGATCTTGATGAAGACCGTGGGAACATCTGGTACTATTTCAATGATCCCATCTGGAATAAAGCCCATTTCCCGAAATCTCTCGACTATGTCGATGTATGTATGCTTTTTAAAATTCTTTTATTGTTTTTGTCTATTCACTTAAGTATTTCATCATTGTAGATAATGAACGCCTATTTTGATACGGCTCTTGAACAGCTACAAAAGTTTCATCCTACTGCAGTTATCCGCGAGTATAGTCTGCTTCGCAAGAACCCATGGAATCCTGACGAAAATATACTTGTCGACTCACTTGATGTCAGTTTCGCGATGTTGATCTTATTTATTATATCTGTACCATATGCTTGCAAATTCGGCAGATGTGAACTTGCTGATCCTGGAAAGGATTTTTTAAATGAATGGCTGAAGTAGCGCCGTACTTCTTTCCAATCTTCAAATTTTACGAGGTAATTCTCGTTATTTGGAGGAAACATGTCTGTCGCTTAACATTTAATATTCAAGTCTATGAGATTGAATAGAATGTTTTTTTCAGATTCGTTGGAGGTTGATGAATATGGTTCCTAAATTTATAGCTAGGAATCTTGACTTCTTTGACCAGAATATGGCACGTCATATGGCTATGGGTCGGGGAATTTTTGGGCTAAAAGGGTCAGCTAAACGTTTTTTGAATCTAAAGATTTATATTTTACAAAGTCGTGTTCAAATAAAAATATGTAATATTCTCGTATAGAACGCTTCTTTTGAAGTCCTGGAATATATTAAATAGGTTTCTAATATCACTACTCTTTCATTCAAGTTCAGTCCGGCTCTTTATTGTAATATTCAGAAATACGGTGATTAGTGCATTTATCAAGCATGTTGAGTCCGAATTTGCAAATGGAAAAGAGATTGAAGGGGATGTTTCGACAGATTTTGCCTATTATCTAGCACCAGCATATAAGATAGTAGAGGTTCGTATACTAACAGTAATTCTTGTTTTCTAATTCAAGTGACATAGCATTTAATATTCTTTATTCAGCTGACTATCTTGGAATACAACGAGTATAACGAGAAATGGAAGCAAGCTGTAGAAGCTGATATGATAGCAATGTTGGATAGATTGGTTGTAGCCTACGAATTTTGTCAAATAAGGCAAATGTTAAATATTGGTATTTGTAATGCTTAACTTATATTCTTCTGTTTGTAACATAAAATACGAAAACTTGATATTTAGGTTTGACCAACAGTACTCTAACCATAAACTCTCATTCAATGGAATTGGAAAGGACAAAGCTACTGATATATTCTTTGAGGAGTCGGTTTCAAATTGTCAATTATATAAATGTATACTCAATTAGTAATTTTTGAAATGTGATGTTCCGTATATTTTGTATTAGACAAACAGTTTGTCTTAATTTTCTTCGTTGCTTAATACTTCGTATTTAGGTATTTTCATTCCGTTAGAGGAGCACGTTCTCCGCAAACAAGTAAAGCGATAGTACAAAATTATTCCAAGGTTGAACTTGTAGATTTCTTATGAGCATGAGTATGTCTAAGGCGTTAGTTCAAATCCTTAATTTAGTTGATGGCTGAAGCAACTCGTTTCGTTTATCGTGCCTCTTTTAACCACGTATGGACTAAGTTATCTGAAGATATGCTTTATGAAAGACGTTCAAAGGTCAGTTTTTGCACTTAATCACTATTAATTCCCTTATAATAGGCGATTTATAGGGTAATGAGCGTCGTTCACAAATGGAAGCTGTGCGGAACACAGTAGGTGGTGTAACCGGGAAGATTATTACAACCGATGCCAGTGGAATAGATGCTGCAAAATTGATGAATTTACTTAGTAATGCTGGACTTGGAGGTTATTGCTTTGTGGTTTACATTGGTTATTTAGAAGTGAATGTTATTTTCTATGGAAAGTCAGTTTAGATGTGGATGTAAATATCGAGTTGGTTCGTCACGGTTCTGATGATACCGGTGATTCGGACGAAATGAAAGAAGCTATGGAAGATATTATTGATCAACATCTAGAACAGATTCGAGCTGTAAAGAAAAACAAGAAACGCGAACAAGCCTACGATCATGTCATTGATCAGTAACCGAAATCTTTAAGCCGTCTCAACTGTAGTATTATTTCCTATGTAGTTTTCATTGGTTTAATAGGAGATGATGGCGCAGGGTGCTTATATAAACACTATTGGGTGTTGCGCGTTGTGTATAACATGTATAATATTAGAACAATTTAAAATTTTCTAGTATCTTCATCACAGCTCTCTAAATTACAAATGATTTCATTTTTGCAGTACAAAACTACTCTAGGCTCCAGAATGTTCAAGATCTAGTTTTATGTTCTGTTTTTATTTTTGGGTTATTAAGTACCAATCAAGACGGCTGCATACCTCAAGAAGTTGATGTACGCTAGTTCTGCGAATGTAGGATTGAGTATTTTTATTCCCATTGTTGGTAGTAAATGTTACTAGGTGTATTTTATCTAAATCAGATTGTTACCTTCTTATAACACGGAATTTAGAAATTGAAACTGAAATCACTTATTATTGCTAGATTCCTCACGTAATTTTATTTATTGGTATTTGGTAGCATAACTAGTAGATAATTGTCATTATATACTTCTGCAGTCTAGCTAGTTATGGTTTTAATTTATGGATATACCAGAAAAGCATTTAAGTCCAAGGTTTAGTAGTGCAACCACTTTATGACGTCAGATGTGCCACTGGCTTGATGTTGGTATTGATTTGCACACCATTACTGACATGGGAAGAATCGCTGTTCAGTTAGTTCTATTGAACAGGCGTGATATTTTACGTAAATTTTATGTATTATGCTATCACTATCAAAGGGTTGCAATATCCAATCCTTGTACGTTTCTAATTTGTCACTTTTATAGCCTTGTCTGTTTCTGCTGTGATTATTCATCCCACTCAAGACGTCTTGTGTTATGGGTATTTAAATATTTGGTTTAGTGTCCGGTATCTTTTTTATAATTATTCCGATATGATTTGATGTTTCATTCGAAATATTGATTGTATTCAATATTACGTACTAAAGGTTGGATATTACTCACTTGTTATTTTGCTTTCGATCCTATATCTTATTAACATTTAATTTAAAAAATTTTCGCGAGTGCATTATGGAACGTCTGAAACCATTAGAAAAATTGGAGTCCGATTACTATGCCAGTGAGGGGTGGAGAGGCTGTGTGGAAAGTGATGATGAGATGAGGTCAGTATTGAGTTCATTAGAACTATAAATCATCATCTAGTTTGGAAAAAGTACCTCATCGATAATATTTCTTGTTATAGCAATATAATTTTAATTCTGTTATGATTTTTTTAAAGACTAATGATTGATTCTGATCTCGTCATATTAAGGAGATGCTCGCATAATTGTAAATCTCTAGATCATTAATACTATTAATTTTCATACATTTGTGATTTACTCGGTGTAAAAGGTTGGGGCTCTTTAAAAGTATTACTGTATGTTGAGTCATCTAATCGATCTGCTCTCAATTGTTTTCTTTGAAGCCTCCAGAATTTCTGTATATTCCTCATATTATAGAATTTTACTGTTTTTTATCAAATGAAATTATTTTGAATAGTGTAGGGAAAATTTCTAAATTTTTAAAATACCCAATTTTTATTTATTTAGATATTTTTAGTTCTGATGATGAACTTCAGCAGGAACTGGGTCGTCTTGCTGGTATTAGGAATGAAAGTATGATACAAGGGAGAATAAGTAAGCGCTGTATTACCTTTAATAATGTAGCTCTTATATAATTTGAAATTGATTCTATCACTTATTTATTAAGTAGGACATCGTTCGGAATTTGAGGATGATATGGAGGATGAACTGGATAGAAGTATAAAAAGTTATGCTAATGAGCATATGACTGTGCCTATTAAAACAATTAATGACAACAGTGACGAGGTAATTTACTATAATATAATAATTACATTCTTGTTATTATATTATATCTGGTAATATGCAAATTATGTTTTTCCGTATAATAAAGTTGGTTTAGGGAAAGAAAATAAATCTCTCAACACCAGAGAGTTATGATGACAATGTTGAAATGGATGGTTGGTCTACTATTTGCATCATTTACCCTTATAAATTATACAGAATGTATATTTTTGAGATCTGATTTTGTGATCTTTAGAAAGCGCCTTTTTTATAGGCTGAATTACTAATATAGAAAAAATATTGAATGAACATTTATAGTTTTGCACTATCCTTGATTTTTGTACTGATTTAAATGTTGCACTTTCCAGGTTGTCATGAAAAACAGGATCGAGTGAGAGTAGAAGGTATTACTCCTAGTTCATCAAAGGTTAGAGTGAATAGTATAACAAACGATATCTAATATTTTAGAATTTGGTTCAATAGTTTGCGTTATTATTTGCAATTATTGTAGCAGGAAATAATTCATATCATCTATTTCTTGTTATATTTAATGATTTTTATAACTAGTAGGTTAGTAGCAAGGCTTAGGTACCAATAGTTAAATTCTAGCATCTAGTAAGAATATTAATTAGTGTTGAATCCCGTTTTTAAGGTTGCCCTATTGGATCACATGATACTTTTTCTGACAATTATATTCGTTACCTTCACAAATTAAGTACATATGCACTTACTTCATTTGTATTGAAATGGTATATATCACCATATTCTGATAATCTAGTAAGTTGCAACGCAATATAACAATTAAGAAGTGAAGGTATATACTTAAAGAAATATATGTATCAGGAATATTTTTGTTGATATAAGTTACTAAAAGTATTATAGGCACTACTAACACGAATTTATGCTAACAACATTATTTTAAGGAATCATTTAACCAGGCAAGATCAAATGAAATAAATGCTCAGATCAAAGATGACGAGAATAATCTGATTAGAAAACTAGCAAATGAGACTAAACATGACATGGTAACTGTTAGTTTTCTTTGTTTTGTATGGCGTTTTAATTGTTTTAAAGTATTTACCTGTAATATTAGTTTATGATTTTCTTCAGGATCAACCTGATTTTTATGATGAAAAAGAAGATGATGAAAATGAACGTTGGGTGCAAGAACGTCGAAGTGTAATAACAGGGCTTAATCAAGGCGAGAAAAATAATAAAGGCTGCAGGTAGATTGTCTAAATGCTTTTTAAAGTGTTATTTCAATGAATACTTTTCTGATATTTCTAGAAACATTTCTAGACCTCGCATCGATAACGGCTCAGATGCTGTATTGTCTTGTCCAGGATGTATGGTATTATTAACAAGGGATTGTCAACGTCATGAAATATACAATGATCAATATAGGTCATCCCTTGCTATGTATTTAGTCATATAATTTTTTCAATGATTAATCATACTTATTATAGAGCAATGTTTGTGGAGAATTGTAAAGTAGATGAAACAGAGCCTCTAACAATTGAGAAGACTGGGAAGGAAAAAAGGAGATTACGACAGAAGATGAAGAAGCAAGGTCTCGACCCTAGTCAAATAAAGGCTGGTTTTATTTTTTTTCGTTGGAATTTTGAGTTTTAATAGTAATCCTAGAAAATTACGAATTTTTGAAATAATTTTCTTTGATGCGTTCTTCTTTGAAGGTGGTGCTGATTGTTGGGGATTATGTATGGCTATATTCCTTTGGTTATATAGAAACCTAACTTATTCAGTTTAAGTTTGTAATAGTAATTACATAGTTTGTTCGCATCCAATTCCAGATTTATTCCATTTGCATTACTTTTATATTTTTTACAGGATGATCTATTTTTCCCCGTTAAATGTGCCGTATGTACTACGAAGGTAGCAGTTATGGATCAAGATGAAGTTTATCATTTCTTTAATGTTCTTTCCGGCTATTCATAAATTTGCTATATCACCCACAATTGTTTGATAATACCTTTCAATATATTTAAAGCGAAATTTTATTTCTTATTTTTACAATAGTTGATCATGGATCTATGTCTAATAATTGCCTTCATTTTTCTCTCCTAAACGCCCCATTTTATTCCATTTACCACCGAATTTGCCTTATCATTTTGCATGATAAGATACTATTAGATCGACATAAGCAGTTTAAATATCTTTAATCAATATATGTAAGAGCGAAATAAAACTAGATGCAATAGATTATCGGGATTGTTTAATATATAGCCGACTTCGGACATTGTTATCTTGTTTACTAAGCTCTCACAATAGCAGCAACACTTATAACATAGCTTAGGAAGTTTTTAGGTTCTTTAATTATTGATTTTACTTTCGTCCGAATGTGGTTCGAATTTTTAGTGATTTTATCGCTAAGATGAAGGTGAAGATTTGCTGTATTTTAAGTGTGAGTCCGAAATTCCGATTATCTTTATGGGTCCTTTGTTGTTCGAAGAATAAAGATGCCATGCTGTATCCTAATGTAATGTGATGGGCGAGCGGTCCCTATGACCCACCAATATATTTTAAATTTGCACTTGATACGTACTTTGTATCTGCTATATTTTCTTGAAGGTGGCTGGTGTTAATTGCCATTGGTCTAGTGATGACGTTTTATGAAAAATTGGTGGATCATTGTATAAAGCAGTAACTTCCGGTTTAACAAAAATAATTCTATTGAGATGTCACTGCCTTCTGCACCCCCGCTCGATATGCCACCATCATATGATGAAGCATCACGACTCAGTGGTGGGAATTAGTTAATGATTTAGTCTTCCAGGTGGAGTACATTCGGTAAAACTGTAAGGACTGAATTATTAATATTGATTGATTTGGCTTAGGCTTACTATCCACTGAAAACTAAGCGATAATATTATATTAAGATGCACCTCCACCATATGAAGAGCTATTTGGCGAATTTCGACGTGTTGACTCACCAAAGGGTCTAGCTGTACTTATTAAGAAAACGTTTGATGTCATTGCAAATACAGGTTAATATATTTTAGTAGAAAGGTATTTGTTAATTAAATTAATTTACATAAGTATTACTTAATCATGGAGAAAATTAGTGGTTGTAGCTAAAGATGAGGTCATTGTATATGCAATCTGCAAATCAAAATATTTTCCTTTGTCACCAAAATAACCAAATATTTATATTGATGTATTAAATGTATAATTCCCATATAGAACCAAAATGAAATTACTTAAAGTTAGCACTAAGCTTTAGGAGAAACCGTAATGTGACTAAGTCTAGCATTTATAAAACGATATTTTATAATCCACTGGAATCTGGCTTATATTGCCTCCTGTTTTATATATATCTTAAATGTACTAAATAGCTGAACATAAAATCGAACTCCTATTTAATGTCCAGTTAGTGTTGCAATTGCGAAATTAACAATCCATGGTTCGTCGCCATATTCAACTACCCAACGTCTTTATAGCGTAAACCAATATGTATCAGCGGTGTTGAGTAGAACTGGTGCTGTAGTACACACTATATTTTATCTAGAACTTATTGGTTTCTATGTAAAAATCACCAAGTCATAATTAGGTCCGGATGAACGAATGATTCTAGTAATACTAATACCTTAATGACATTGTATTATTGAGGCACTAGTAAAAAAATTGTTTAGTACATTATAAATACCTAGAGAACCATTTATTACCCAGTTTTTCTGAAGCTTCTATAGATATAGTATAGATTTTAAGTAGTCATTGACATGGGTGATAAGATGAGTACTGTTTGTAAATTTTAAGATTTTATGAGATTAATGCAAGCGAAATTTCTATTTAATATATTATGGTAGGTTGTTTCTTAAACCAATAGATTTGTATTAAGTAAGTAAATTTCTGCGTTATAAATTTTGTCTTAAGAGTTCATGGTCGAAGTCAGGAGTGCTTTCAATTTGAAGGAAATGAGGCGGCATTAATCTGATTAGTACCGCATTAGACGATTACGACGTAAATGATTATCAGATGAAAAGAGATAAATGCAAATTATGTCTTTATCTAAACATTAGCAGTGAGGTATTATAGTAGATATTTATTTGAATTTTTATGGAATTCTATACTTTTAATACAGGTATAGAAATAAGGCAAATTAAAAAAATAAACCGAACCATGCTGAACTTTAACTTTTTTACTATTTTAACGAGCATGGAATTTGTACAGGTTTTTTGACATTGAAATAGTGTTCTATAAAATGTTGATTAGAACATGATTTGGTGTCTAAACCTTATCGTAATACTTAAGGAAATAGTGGTAATAAATGCGTTATACTTCACATCCAGTTCCAATTGAACTGCATTCGAGTTTCTTATTGAGCGTGGGTGTACTAGAAATCGGTCACTTCTATAAACTGAATGTTGAAATAAGGAGTTCCGCATGTGCGCTACAAGTGCATGGTCATCATGTGTGCGATTATGGCCGGAAGTGTTTTGTTTATTATTACCGTGATTATAGAATCTGGTAATTAATTACATTAGGAAACGGAAGGTCCTTAAGCTTGAGGTAGATTTTTAGTATTGGTTAGTGAGGCTTAGATTTTTGGTAAAGTAGAATATAGTTATGCCTAAAATTTGGTTAGGTAGTTGGTGGTTCATTTTTCATAAGGAATATCTTCATGTTTTATTACAGTTGCGGCGGCTGTGGTGTTAGCACTGTTGAATATCATGCCCATCATGATGATTATAGTTGGTTCACTCAATACGAATAACTGTGCGGTTAACAGTAACATCCCAATATGGTTGATTGTAGCTGGTGCGTGTTCGCTTTTTAGAAGTGCTATAAACTTCTATTACCGTTTTAAGGTAGGCGTTAACATTTATTTGGATTATTATTTTCGTCTATTATTGACAGCTTAATAATTGTAAAGCTAAAATTTATTCTAGAATCAAGAAAAGCGAAATCGTCCTTTACTCATCCGTCTTTTAGAATCACTGGTTAGCATGTTCATAGCTGTGTGGTGAGGTTATGCATTTTCATTGTGTGATGTACCGTTAACCTTCTAGCTTATAATTTGATAGTACATATATATATAAGCTACACTGCTAATATCAATATAGTGTAGTTGCAGGTTTTTAATATAGGAATTTTGAAAGTACTAAAAACCACTTTGATTCAGGTTTATTCTGGGTACGGTGTGGGTTTACTGGGCCTACGATCATGTAAGTTACAATCCTTCGGATACTAACAATTACTGTGACCAATTCATGTATGTATTCTCATTTGTTTTTATCACCGTAAGCTATGCGTTTATGATTCTTTCGTGTTTTTGTTTTTGTTGTTGTTGCTGCTGTGTATGCTTCAGAAAGCCCAATCACCAAACTAACGTTGAACCATAATTTTTCCCACTTTGACTATATCTGCAGCATTGTTTTTAAATGATTTTATTGTCTGCCAATGTATATATTAATATTGTATCACTGTTTTGCATTAAGTATCGATGGTCCTGCGATAGTTTTAATCAAACAGATATCTTTTATATGTTTGAGAATGTTGGTGGGAACAACATTTTGGCTTCTTCTATTCTCTTTCCTTCACTTGATATAAAAATGTATAGTTTGTGAATTAATCTCTTTACTTATAGTTTTCTTGTATATTATAATGATTTAGATTCGTGCAACTTTAGCCCCCTACGGGAGCTAATATTTGTGAGATGGATGTGTTTTTAAATCTAATGTTAGTCAAATAAATTCAAATATCTGTTCATTGTTTTACATTAAGAAATTCGTGATGTGATTTAGTACTACACTGATTACGAGATCAGGCTGCAGAATTGCAACCAATTTGTTCTAGTTCTTGGACCCGACACACTGTCTCTTTGCACTCTGCTACTCCACCTCTCACGTGTTCTCTCACTACTTCTAAGAAGTGCCCTTCCGGAGCCCAACCTGAGTAATCAGTACCAAGAGACCCGTTCTGGCTTTTCTCTCATTTTTGCAATTATCTCTGCGTCGCTCTTACCTGGGTGTTTCCTTTCCTTTTCAAGGTCTTGGCCCTCTCCGCACCTTCATACGATCCATGGGGGCGGACCAGCCCTCTCCTTGATCGCTTCTGCCAGCTATATAAGGCAGGTGCCACATTTCATTGAACACCGTTCCTAAGTCGTCATCTTAAAGTGCTACCTACCGTAACCAGTGGACACACACCTACACATCTAAAAAGCACCGCCTCCTATAAATTCGATCCGATCTCGCGACTTTTGCTAGTAGTCAACCCGTTCTTCCTACGGCTGATTCCTATGCTGTACCGGCTACAGGACGGTTGCGTTCCAATTAGTTTTGTCATTTATTTGGTCAGGAAATGGCACTCAAATGTCACGCATTTATAGTTCTTAATATCAATTAATCATTTTATGCACCATTTTTAGAATTTTTATTTTACAAACTACTTGTGACACATTCTTTTGTATGTTCTGCTAAATATTTGCATAAGCCTGAAATATATTTAAAATTTCTATTACATTTGTCAATATGATGTCACGATTTGGCGGCCACCCATTGGCGGATAACGGTCGTAAATCAGCAGGTGCTTCCGGTGAATGCTTAAGATTCCCGCGTTGACCCGCTCAGAAAGGGGCGGAGTTTCCCCATTGCCGCTCTTCATCATTTTTAAGTTCTGTGCCACTGCACTTTTCCATTGGACAACGGTCACAACTCGCACCACTTTGCAGTCATTAAATACTAAAGCTTCTTACATCTTGGGCGGTTATATTCTACAACTGTATGCAAACCTCATAGTATTGCCATGCATTTTATTATGTTATATTAATGTACTAAATATATGGTATTCACAAAGTTTGCGGTAGTTCGTGGCAGATTTATGTCAATACCATTTCCGATCTATCTCATCTCCGTTTGGGTTTTCAACGGGGAGTCGTCTATTTTATCAATGCAGGGCCATCGCGAGTAAAGTTATTCGATATGTTTGACCTTCGCATTATTTGGATTAATTTTAAACCACTGATGTTATGCAAAATTTGGTTGTATTTTCCTCATTTTTAAGCGTTAGAATTGGATCTATTTTGTATTTGCTCTAGCTCCAACCAAGTTTATTTCTCATATTTTTGCTATTAAAAGTGCTTTTAATTCCATAATATACCAATATAATTGTATATCCTTTAGCAATGCGTTGTGCGTGGCTAATCTTGGTTCCCTGTGCGATAACTTATACCGTACCTTTTGTTGGAGACGCAGAGGTTTCCCATTCAGGTAATTTATACTACTTTGACACCTCAAAAAATTCCGTATTATAGATGTTTAAACTCTCAGGTTCATCTGAGGAGAACTATCTCACATTAGAAGAGGCACAGATTAAGAGAGAAAAACGCGGTTATTACTTTCCATCGTTTCAATATGGTAGCAGCTTGCTCGTTAGTTCAGAACATCCTGATGAATATTTGAAGAAGTGGATTACCTATGAACATAACAAATACAGAAAAATGGTATATTTTAATCGTATTTGTATCTATTTTCAGAAGTTATAAAATTAAATGAGATTCTTGAGTATTGGTATTTAGGTTCCTGCCTCGGATATGAATATGCTCTATTGGTCAGATGAGCTGGCTGCTTCCGCTCAGCGACACGCTGATACTTGTGATTTCCGACACTCAAAAGGACGTGTCAACGTTGGAGAAAACATCTGGGCAGCTCCCTACAGTAACTACTCTGATGCCATTTCTATTTGGTTTAATGAGGTGCAGTTATCTACTGATGATTTTTCCTCCTGTTTTCTTTCTTTTTTATCTTCATATCTTCACCATTTATTTTCTATTATATATAGATGCAAATAAACAGTGTTCATCGCGAAATGGTATCGCTATCATATGCTTTTAAAATTGATTCCATAATAAATCTATACAAAAATTATAATTATTGAACTGACCGAAAATAATGAGATCTGAAAGAGTCAGCTGTAAAAATCTGTGTATGAACACAAGGATCCCTATAAACTTGCTATTAAATAAATATGAATGTATGACCATTTAAAATAATACTTATATATAGTGCATTAGATGTGTAAGGAATTATAAGTTTAAAAAATATGCATCATAAAGTATATATTTATAACAGTTTTAGGTCCATAATCCTCGATGTGGTTGTAATCACGCTTACAAACACTGCTGTGGACACTATGTTCAGGTAGTTTGCTTACTTTCTTCCACCTCACTTTACTTTCAAATGTTATACTTCGACATTCTTATCCTATAATTTGATCGGAATGCAAAGCATTTTCTGCGCCCCCCTCAGATATGCTCTCTAAATCATGTCTCTGTCCGTTACTCTCAAAAACTGTTGCGAAGTATCGTATCCCCGCCTATCTACCCTAGATAATAATAAAAAGAGCATGTAATAATGAAGAGTATTTTTTATAGGAAATAATACTTCTTTTAATTCTCCGTTTAATTTTCCTTAGCAAAAACATACAACTGAGACGTCTCAGCTAAAAGCATACTTTCACTTGATATTCTGGTACTTTGGTTAGAACAATGACTAGCTTGAAATAAGATAAATGGCTACCACTAAGTCTTCTGAAATGCATTAATCGCTGGACGCATAATTTACACAAATGATAATCACTGCATTATATTAGTCTTAATTTAATGCTTTATATTGTTTTATGTTCAAAATTTTCTGATACTGTTAAATATGCAGTATGAAATAGTTCATTTTTTACAAGTAGAAAACTGTCTTACATCGCCTATGCTTGGTTTCTAATCCCATCAAATCCTGGCCTTGGTTCTTTTTCCACTGATTCCCCACTTCCGGCGCAGTGCGCATAGCGCACGTAGTTCGCAATATTTCTCTCCCCACTATAGATTTTTCTGATTTTCGAAATTGTGCTCACAAGGACGTTGTCTGGGAATATTAGTGCGAAAAACCGCCTCGGTGGTCGTATTCGTTTAGACATTCAGTTAAAAACGCTGTTGACATTGTCGCAGCTGCTCCTATGTCGAATATCACCATACCTCACAGAGAATTTTGTAGCGAAACTCAGGTGTACGTGGTCTGGTTTGAGCACTGACCGCTTTTTGGTATTGCGGACAGAAATGAATGGAAAAATGACAGCGCGCCGATCGCTATTGATTTGATAGATGACACTCTACGGATAACCTTTCTCAGCATGCTATTGAAACATATTTTTCGAGAGAGTAACACTTGGTCTACATTCACCTTCACTA
Organism: Heterorhabditis indica; assembly: GCA_020740425.3. NCBI lineage: Eukaryota > Metazoa > Nematoda > Chromadorea > Rhabditida > Heterorhabditidae > Heterorhabditis > Heterorhabditis indica. Next base: position 101,062 of record JAJAVP010000267.1, on the reverse strand, counting down.
GACTCACTGATTAGCTTTTAGAGCATTATCCGTGTAAACATCGACTTTTTACATTACCTTAACGTTGTTATTATTACATCTCTCGTTTGATACCTTTTTAATGTAAATTAACATGATAAGGACTATTATAGAAACTTAAATGTTTTCCGAGATTCACACCTATCTACTCAGATAGATCTTATTTTAAAAATTAAATATACTAAGCATTATTGTTTACGATAAATGAAAGTGTTTTTATTAGTAGCATGTAATTCCAGGTAGTGTGGGCCAAGACGAATCTTCTGGGTTGCGGTTTTTCTCGCTGTCGCGATGTACAAGGAGTGATGGGAAGAGGACATCGTAACGTCTTCGTCTGCCACTATAATCCCCAAGGAAACACGGTATTCGTGACGGGGTCCGGACAGCTTTATGCGGTTGGTAACTTCTCTGAATCGCACGTCTGAGAGTAAATTATAGCTAAACAAAGTAATTGCACTTCAAAAGATAATATTGGTTAAGAAATTAATTAGTGTTCTGTCCGAGACTACTTTCAGACGATGTGCTAAGAGACTACTAATAAAATACATTTTAACCTCGATAAGTTTACAACTCGGCTTTGCCTCATCCATTGGGTGTGATGATTGTGGTTTTAGTTTTATAACAGCACGAATTTCTTTCCAGAGCATATACAGTTTGCTTTCCTTCATCAATTTTTGTCGAAGGTGTAGGAAAGCTATCCATTCTCCGTTTCATAATTGAACCGGTTGCAAAGTGCTGTCTGATCCTTTGATTATTACCTGATCTTTGTTACAGATTATCAGTGTTTCTTATCCGTCCATTGTTCTATTTCGTTTTTTATTACAACGATTTAAATTTTTTACAGGTACCTGCATTCACCTGGGCTACGGGAGACAAAGGCCGTTGCTCAGACTGTCCTTCCTCAGCTCCCGCCTGTTACCAAGGACTTTGTTACATGCCCTCTGATCATGAGTACAATGCAGTTAACGCCACAGCCGTTGTCTAAGAACCACACGGCTACACTCGAGTGAAACGGACTTTAGTAAATGATACTCAGCAGAGCTACGCCGCCAATTTCTCGAGTGTAGCAGCCAACAACCCCCTATCAGGGGTGACATCTACAGATGCCAGTCACTACATGCGGGTTTGATCGACCGAATAGTGTCGATGTTGAGGACATCTATCCTCGAATAAATATATGTGTGTTACGTGCTTAACTTTTTAACATGACACCAATTGAATGAGGAAGTTGCAAGATGACATTATTCTGTGAACAGTTTACCACACTTCCATTATGAAACTGTACATTAGAATTACTAAATATTGTTTCATGATAGAATCTTTGTAAGTGGTCCAAATCACGTTATGCTACTCCGATAATTAGAGAAATACTCGCTTTTGATAGGGCATGTCTGCTTAATGCTTCCATTTAGTTTTTGTCGACTTAAACAATATTTACTTTATCACTAAGACTCATAGAAACACTGAAATATTTAGATAAAAATTCTGAACCCAATTTTGTGAGTTTGAGAGAAAAAGAGTTGTAGAAGCATAATTTTAAGTATCACAAATTTTGTCGATTACCGAATGATATGAGAGTATAAATCACTGAAAACAAATAAGTCACTCCATATGTAATAAATTCACTATATAATATTTGATATAGCATACTGCGGGTAAATATTCATTGAGAAATTTTTTGTTTCCGAGATTATCATAATACAATATTTCGGTTTTTTGTTTATATACCAAAATCTTCCCGAGTTTTTACTGCTGGTAAACCTTTGTGTCTTAGAGAAAATGTTTCTTCAGTTTAATAGATCTTTGGGAGATATGTATTTGTATTTAATCCTTTCCTATGAAATTTATAAATGGGTATTGGCTATAGTTGATAGCATTATTGCTCTGATTTATTACTCAGCGCATGAAATCGGCTATGTCACCTATGATGGATCGCATTTAACTGTCACCACTACGGTTGATCTCACTCTCAGTAGTTCAACTTTTAATTGAAGTTCTTGTAGTTATCAAATACTACTTCGGCGATACGAAGTAAAGTTCAACCATATATTCCATAAAATTTTAAATAAGTCACATGTTTGATATGGTTCATCAGTCATTTGCTGAAATTTGCCAAATACTTAGAAATAAAAACCATTTGATTGGCGACAGAATGCAACATTTCACAAATCTTATTTGTTACCATAAATTTTAAAATTTCGTAATATTGCAGTACATTTTTGTCATTTAAACCAATGAAGAGCGATATTTTCATAGAAGTATCTGCTTCTGTCAACTCTCAAGTCGATTAACAGCGCTAATCAGTAACAGTTAAACACAAAACACGAACTATAAGTTGGTGAAAAAGACATGCTATAGAACATCGTTGTCTATCCGTTTCTTTATACATTCAAGCCCAACTGAAAATACAAAGACGAAGCGGAAATACTGCGCAATAGATAGGAAAACGGCGAAAAACTGGCTGCTGAAACTCAATATTGGTTTGTGAATGTGGGCAATCGGTGTGAAAATGGATGTCTCCGTGACTGAGCTCGGCATTCTGCAAATCATATGACAATGGAAATAGGTGAAAAGCGGATATTGCGAGACATGGGAATATTCTAAACATGGAGAGAATTGAGGCATGGACGCATATAACACGTGATAGATCATGATCATGTTTGTAGTTGTCAAAAAGTGAAATGTATTCTATATGACTTAAAATTAAGACTGTAATCTATTGAGATGAGTAACTTCCATTTATTTAGGTAAAATCGCCGACGATTGGCGTGTCGCTTAGTCTATTATCGTTTGATCGGAAGCTACAGTAATCGAATCGACGTCGCAGGACCCAAAGAAATAGAGAGATTAATTATGACACTGCAGTGAACTGTCTCCTAACACGCAGATGTATTTTTATGACTAGAGGGGCGCGGTCCGCGAACGACAAATAGCCGCATCGATCTTCTTTACAGGGAGGATGATTTCCGGTATCAAACTTTAATATGTCATCAGCATACTGGAAAGAACCCACTTTGATGTTCTCTGGCATTTGATTGATTGATTTTAAGTTCTATAATGATGTCTAGTAGGAGACTTCCATACAGCAAGCTGGCGATGTACTTTTGTACACTAATTGGAAAGAATAGAATAATAAATGGTAAACGCTTAAGAATCTATTTTTAAGGCCTCAGAATTATATTAACAAGTATTTTGTCTTATAAATATTTTATTAATAGAAATTGGATAGATATTTAAGATGTCTTAAAGATGTACAATCAGTAAGCGTAAGCCAAGCGTAGATAGACATTCAAATAAGTAAAAAAAAATTGCAAAGTATACGTGAAAAAGAATAAAAGATAGATCAGTAATTATTCAACAGATAAACATGAAGTCCTAATTCAGATGGGGTTAGACTGCTTCTGGTGAGTGACGTGATAACGCCATTTCTTGATTGGATGTAGCAGTGGACAACGCAATCACATCCCGACAACCATTCATAGAAACGCTGTGATTTTCAAAATTATAAGGTCATAACTAGTACGAAATTTTTGTATTATGAATAACACTTATACTCTCGACATCAATATTTGTTGTGTTAGTAATTTTTTACAAAATTAAAAAGTTTATGCTACCTCATGTGAAAAGGTAGAATAATGATTCTAGCAGCGGACAGTGCCTCTTGAACTGTTGGAAAGAATACGTTACGTGGAACTTGCGAATAGAAGCCGGTAATCTCCAGATAATCACGATTGCAAGCTAAATTACAAAATGTGTACACACCTTACAAACCGATTATAAATTGGCTAATTTAAGCTACCATTTACTCCAGCGAAAAACAACTTGATGTGATCGTTGTTGAGATCGACATAAACCTGCAATTCACCCATTCTTATAGATTCCTCTTCCGACCAACTGGTTGAATTCTGTCTAAGTTACTAGCCTGGGTGAGCATATTCATTGCATCTGTGTCGACACTGCTGACGCCATTGCAGTCCAATATGATAAACCGGAGGGATGTTGAGTCGCTGGGAGGGGCCTGATAAGTGATATTAAATAGGTATAATATGCTATAAAGATGAGAACTGGTAATGATAGAAAATAATACTCAAAAGACTTTATTAAATTAAAATAATAGATACGTCACAGAAGTTTGTTCTTGATGCAAAAAATTGTAGATTCTATTTAATATTGTTAATAGGCTTATAATAAAGATAAGTACCAAAACAACTTAATTGCAATATCTTAATGCAAGAATAAAAACAGTAAATACCAGCCTTGGGTAACAGCAAATATTTACATCCTTTTTCCACATTTTCTAACAGTTCCTTGATTCTAAGAAACGTTAGATACATTTATTGTTTTCTATCACCTGCAAAAGGTCACAATCTTGAGTAATTACAATGTTGGTCAGGTTCATGCTGCTTCTGGCTGCGACGCTCTCCTTTGGTCCTAATGGTCCTTGACTTCTCAGAGAAGCAGTCCTGGTACCGATTCCAATCCCGATAAGACTAGAAGCGTCTGCTTTAATTTTTTGAATATAAAATCATTGCTGATAGTTACAATCTACTAAGGAATTAAATGATTAATTTAGGCATATATAATTATTGTTAAAAATCGACATAGTTTTTAATCTATTACAATCTTAAATGTGTTTACCCTTTAACAGCGACAGCTTGTCGATAAATCTCCTGTCGAATGTTTTCACAGTTGGCAAATAGAAGAGGAGTATTGATACGAAGTATTCTTACTGGAGTGTCCAGACATTCACCCTCGTATCTACATTTTAAGCATTTAAAAACCGTGTATTTTTTTATAATTAACAAGGGTGTTTATTTATGATAATTGAACTCTTCATTACTGAGAGATTTTAAAATAAAAACTAAGCGGAGAGAAAACCCAATGTTAAAAACGAAAGAAACCCAATGGGGCGACAATACATTGGTAACTATTCTGTAAGTAACTATTTCTCCAGTCTTCTTCTGAAAGAAATTGCGGGCATCTACACGATTCTAAGCACTCATGGAGCTAGGCAAAGTGGACTCTAGAGGGCCTTGTTAGTCGAGGTGATAACAATTGATAGCACTAATCTGTAGGATATCACAGTATTAAAGAAGGAGCATACTTTATTGATAACTTTAAAAAACTCAATAATCTTACTGCAGCATTGAATTCATATTTTTATATGACTGTTTATAGAAAGTATAATTGACCAACCTTTTTTCTTCTGCAAAAAATGCATCAGATACTCGTACGAGAACATCAATATTGGGCCTGTGAATGAATAAACGAAATGTTGTCTCTACATCATATCATTTAAATAGATTCCCTTTATTTAAGGAAAGAATAAAACCTAAACTGGTAGCAGTTCAATACTGTTTCTATTACTTACTACCTTCTGTACAAATAACATTTGAGCTGTTATATTTTAAAACTGGTAATTCGAATGAGTTTTTTAAAGTAGTTCCCATTCACGGCATACCACTGCACTCCCATAACCACTGTTAACATGGCGATTCCGATGGCCACGAGAAATCCTAAGCATGAGTTTGGGATGAGAACGGCACACACCAGAGCTGACGTTGAAATGGTCTGTAACTGATGATTTTCGTCATTTTTAAACTTTCATATGTGTAAGTGCTTCATGTCAGCGCAAAATATTGAGCATAATAAACAAAAGAATTTAAAAACTAAAGATATAGAGCTTCTTAAAATGTATGAAAATTTTTGAATAAAGCTTAGGAGCTTGAACCTTTTTAGTTGGTTGACATTTTTGTAACAATATGATTATTTAATTAACAGTTGGATGGAATTTATAACACCACACTCACGGCATCCCATAAATTGGTATACCAGAGACTCCTTAAAACCTTTAATTCAGAAGGAATACCGGTAAATGAAACCAATATTAGAGCTCCAATTACGCTCTGAAAAACGGAAAGTATATTTACAAACTAAATTGGTGGTCTAGTTTTTGTTAAGCAGAAACTTCTAAAGTGACATGTCAGTTGTAAATCACCCCAATTGTTACCCACCAGAGGAATGAAACGCAGAAGCGGCGTAGCGAAATATAGAAACAAACCAATCCACAAAGTAGATAAAAGATTACTAGTCTGGAAATATGAAAAATTAACGATATTCACGAGAGATAATTCACTCTTCTAATCCTTGAATCAAATTCAACATACTAGGGAATATTTGGCTACTTCCACATTAATCTGACTATTTCCTGGAGAACTCGAAGGTGGGATAAGCCCAACGAATGATGAGACGAGAGAAATAACAGAAAATGAGAGCAGTTCCTGAATAACATAATTGTTTTATTTTTATTTTTCCGTATATTTATTATTATTATTACATTGTTCCCAGTAGATTAACCTGTTTCCTGCAAATCTTGTGCATCTTTTCCATGGCTATCGACTTTGTTATTTTTGTATGAGCAGCGACAGAGAATAAAGAAATAGCTAGGGAGTCTAGAACTGTATCAACAGATGGAGGAGATGGAACAGAAATTGGCGGGAGTCTGAATAAATAGTGCAGATTACTTCTTTATAGAATAAGCAATATATTTATGAGATGTATTTCGATAAAGGGTCGATATTTACAAAATAATTAGGTGGCAGCAGTCTCACCTCCACTCATGGACATGTAGCAAAAATGATTGCGGCAATGCTGTGTAGTAAGATAATATAATTACGATAATTGCCTAAACTGTTCATCATGTAAAATATATAATATAGGAATCACTATCACTTGCCAAAAAATTCCAGGAATATGATTTTTGTTCTTCTTTTCTTTCTAATTATAAGAACTTAGTAACATTTTCTCTACTGACAATACATGAGAGCTATGAAAGTCTACTTACGACAAAAAGTTCATGAGGTATAGTGCTTCCCACTCTCTTTGATATTAAGCTACCTAATTTCCATTTGAATAATAAAAGTGACAGTAACGTTAATAATGTAATAAGCAATACCAGAAAATTTATTGACTTCAGGCATGGAAGAGCAGACGAAAAACACTGAATAGTAAAATAAATTGTTTGTAGGGTGAATCTTCGTGAAAACTTTTCTTTAGTTTTTTAGAGAAAATTTTGTCAAAAACTTTACTCTAAGCCTATGCAAAATGTTCTTACCGTAGTTTGTATCATTTTTTCGCAGTCATTTCCTTGAAAAATAATAAAGTTTGGCAGGAAATGAATACATATACGGAAATAGATTCCTATAGAAAATCCCATCAACAAACTACTCGAAATTAGACCAAAAAGAAACTCGAGAGGGAGAAGGAATTGGAGTAACTGAAACAACATGAGGTGAGAGGATGTTTAATCATAAACTACCGTAAACTGTTGCACTGTGACTACTAAACTGCTAAGCCTATAATATAATCAGCGACACGGGACATTTAGTGAGAGTTTCTTTTAAAAAATAAATAACATGCTGGATAGCTTTCTAAGAAACGAGCAGATCGTATTTTTTAAAAAACACTATTTGGAAAAATAAATAAAGTATTATTATTGTGCTATACTTTTTTCTTTGCTTTATAATGATTAATGTAAAATATTATTAGTATTTATAAAACCTGAATGATGCCGCAACATAACGTCAAAGTACCGAAAGATGATCCAGAATATTTCGTGGACGAATAAACTAGGAATGTGGAATATGAGAGAGTTCCTAAAGAAAAAAGCCAACTGTTTTTGCAATCACTTTCTGTTGGTTATTTAAAGCCTATAAAACGATATCATTAACTTCTGCATAGAATTGTTGCTTTGTCTATCGCACCAATAACAAGAATTACAAATTTATGCAACAGGTAATCTAATTCTGTACCAAATAAATGTATTGTCATATAAATAATTGGACTTCAGTAATAAATGCTCTCTGAACACGAAATAAACAATATTTAATCCAGTGCACTCCACAAATTAAGATGACAACTTCCTTGTGGTACGGAACGAAATTCGTATATTGCTTACCTACAGAACTATGTCTTGCTGATCCCAATATTATATAAATAAATTGGGGAAGCAATGTAGAAAACAACCCAGTCATCACATCACCCACGAGAACGCCGTTGCTGATTCCTGAATTTAGATAGTAAGATGCAATATCATTGAGCGGCTTAGCATGCTTCTTACATCAATAAATGAATACAGAACATTTTCGAAACTATTTAAAAAAGCAATATGAGATATTATTCGGAAATCGATACCTTGAGGGACCATGAGTGCAGCTATGAGCAGTGATCCTGCCAGGTCCCTGGCTCCTTCTGCCTTCACATCGTATCGCTTGATCCACTTTAGCAGTGGAAAAATATCAGTTATTTGATTGTAATTGCGCCAGTTTTCCGTAATAAATATCTTCTTAAGAATTTCCTTGTTAGTTTTCTTTTTTCTATAACGTACATAGTTGAAACGCGAGTCAAAATCTTCCTGAAATAGTAACAAATATAAGATTCCGATTCATGTTTATTACTTTTCATACACTAGTATAATAGAAGCCAGTAAAAAGCATATGCATTAGATAAAATTTACAAATAAATAATTGTACCATGCTTTTAAATAGTCTCATAACTAGCCAGAGAATACCATGAAGTATAAATATGAATCACAAAGATTACTATGTATATTTTGAACTAAAAAAGGCGGAGAAATATTGCATTGAAAAAAAACCGATGTTTGTAAACATTGCTGACTTGTCAACTTACTTGATTCAATGCTTTGTTGGGTTGAGGAGGGCCCAATAAGGAGATGGAGTCCATTGCTACGTTACGAGTAACTCCCATTGACGGTAGTTAGATCAAATCGTATGTGGGCTTCGTAAAGCCACACAATTCATTCTGTTAATGTCCTAACAGTGAACAATACTTCAATTTTAACCAACTTAGAAGCACAATTTGGAGAAAGAAGAATTTCACAATATTTCGATAACTTAGCAAAGCTAATATAAAGTACAATGTATATCTCACAGAAAATAACTTCACAACCAAATCCTGCCCCAATCGATAGGATTTAGTAATCTGCTCAATCGATGTGCAAGCATAAATGAGAAGAGATTGAAGCCAATGGATATTCGTATTAAAACAGATGAGGGATTAAGTGATATGACAACCGAGTAAAAGCTATGTAGCAAAATGATTGAACAGCGTAATTTCACCAGTTACAGCTAAAATAACCTTGTACTTAATTCTATATCATAAATAGTAAACTGTTGCTTTCAAGGCCTACACAAAATGAAATAAAAATAAGAAACAGTGCCCATATGAAGAATAACTTTAATCGGTTGCCTCGGTGATTTTTCGATTTTCTCCGCTTTTCACCATGAGCGAAAACAAAACAGCTCTTAATCCTGCACCAAAAGACGTGTCAAATAAAAACAATATCAAAGTTTAAAATGCAAACTATCATCACTTCTTAATTTATGGGAAACGACGAAGAAGAATATGTTGAACTGAGGTATCGGCAAGGACGGAAATGAGTATCTCATCCTAACCCGCGCCGCTAATTGCTTTCGATGAAGGGGAGGTGTGACACCATCATCACTAATGTTGAGAATATTCTCGGTATTTAACCGTTATAACTTCTATCTTCTTTTTAAAATTCCGACATAATTTTCTCTATTTTTAATATCGGAAATGTTTTTCAAAACCTACTTGCTTACTCACAAATTAATAACAGTCGAATCGATAGAAAGCAAATGAAATTTGGGTTAATAAAAAGTTAGATGTAGTAAATTATTGACAAGTAACGCTCCTATAAAGGGGAACTATCCAACAGAACGCTAGATTACTGAGCAGCAGAAATACGAGTGGAAAGCGGAGATGGTAATTGATGAAGACGTGGTATTTTAATGGAAGCGCTGGTATGAACTAATCTACGCATGAGTGGCCACTTACTGGAAAACGCATAAACGGCCTACCGTCTATGGAAATAATATCCCAAAGAAATAAAAACAAATCAATAAACATTTCCGAAGATTATACTTTAATATGACAGTGTTTAAAAAAATTTAATATCTTGAAGGTTTAGAACTGAATATAGTTCCCAATTTCTTCTTGTACGGCCCTCTTGATAGCACTCATTATATTGAGTGAAAGACTTCCAACCTATAAAAATACTACAAAAAAAGTCTTTAGCGGATAAATTTTACTGTGAATATGAAATTTAAAAAAACCCTTTTTTTATATCAACCTATTTGTCAAATGTTTACTCACGCGCTTCTATGAATGACTGAAATCTGAGTATGAGTGGAAACCAAAATCTGATTCCATCAGGCAGTAATTCGCGTTCGCAGAGCAATTAGTATCAGTAATGTAGATATAAATAACTATAGAAAAAAATTACAATATATTTTTGTGGTTTAGTTTGGAATAGGTATAACTATAAAAGACTCACACTAACAAACGGCTCTTTCGTAGTCACTTCCGATTCTGATGAGCTTAGGCAGATATTTTCTGTACTTGACATTTCAAAACTGTTGATTGAAATATTGAGGTTCTAAATCAACAAAGTTGTTTGAGAATAATATGCAGGACTAAAAAAATGTAATGAAAGGAGAGGAAAATTCGAGAATAGTTAGACCTTAATAGAAATATAAGCACAAGGTTTGACCTTGAAATCAAGAGGTTCTTCTTGCCCTTCTTCATTTTGTTTGTTCAGATTAACTATGATTTTTGGGCATATTGCTTTACTGCAACAATTTACCTTTGAAAGCATGGAGTAACGATCGGCTAGTCTAAAAATTACGCAATATTTTTACTTTAAAAAGTGTGTTCTACTCTCCATACAATAAGTCATATCGCCAGTTGGAATAAGAATAAGCATGACAACATAGCTGCTTTTATTTGAATGAGCCAGCCAAGTCATGGCTTCGTACTGTTCAACACGTTCCTCAATTGAGCGCACGACCTGCATATACTCTGAACTAAGACAATTAATAAAAGCCAAAACTTTAAAAAAATATATTTGTTAGCTTGAGTTCAGCTTGAGAGAGCTATTAACAGTAATGAATATCTTATTTATATGGGTAATTTAATGACTAATGTCTTCGAGTAACTACATGAAATGATTCTTCAGAAAGTATGCTCCTTCTTTAATACTGTGATATCCTACAGATCAGTGCTATCAATTGTTATCGCCTCGACTAAAGAAACAGGGCTTATAAAGCAATATCAAAATAAATTTTCAATTCACTGAAGCCGGAGTCACAAACATAAAATAGGGGTGTTTCATATATTAATATTTTAGAATCCAGTCCCAACATTATTCTTGCATAATTATACTCTCCAAAAAGAATTGCAATGTTCACCTCATAAACTATTTTTCTTTTCGTAATTTCCTCTTCAGTCTTAATTTGAGTCTCTAGTAAAGCTGTCCTCAAAAGATTTCTGGCACGGATTGCATCTGACACTTGAACAGAAAATTCGCGTTCTTGTTCTTCCATCTCCTATAATTGGATAAAATTCTAAGTCATTTGGTAATTAAAGTATTTTAAAAAAACACCACTTAGTACTGAAGATTTTAACATTTTCGAAGTCTTTGAATTTGAAGATAAATCTATAAAATAGAAAACGAACTACTAGTTGCTTTTATTCCATTTCGTCTAGGTACTCGGTAGATGGATTCATTAATTAATTGGAAGCATTTTATAGACAGTTAAATTATAAACCGACTATTTGTTTCGCTTGTAATCTTTAAGTGGCCGAAGAGATTCTGTGACATCAGAGTAGAAAGAAATAGTCATTTAATTTGTCAAGATACATAAACTTAGGAATACCAAGATTTCGACAAATTTATGTATAAGTATATAGAATGCTAGGAGGCACATTAATAGCAATAAATACAGTTAAGTCATTTGTTCTCATCAATACTTCTACTTATTTTTGCGCTAAAACTCCATATTCATAGTTCGGTGGCCAAATACACGTTAAAAATTGAGGTGTCTAATTCAAAGTGTACGTTGTTCAAATTTGTTTTTTGCTATGTAAATACTAACCACATAAGACCTACAAATCTCTAGGAAGAGTTGTCCTAATGTCTACTTAGCCGCGTTGCAGAGCTTAACAAGTTTCTGATAGGTCCTTTGTCTTTTCTTTCATGAAAGTAGCACAAGTGGATTATTCCGGTTTTCCTTGTAACCAACGGTTTCTTTGCGAGACGTCGTCCATAAAATGTAGCATCACTACCAACATTATACTGTTTTATCAGAGACATCAACACCGTAGTTAGATCGTAGCTCTTTATTAATTTTAACTCCACTTAACTGAGGATTTTTCTGGAGATCATGATGTAATCACAACCTATATTGATCAATAGCCAATGGAATGAAATATAACAAGATCAGCATGTTTTTTTGCAAAATGTCTGATACTGAATATCTTTGATCGACTGAAAATCAGATAAGCATCCATTCGTATTCGCCCCATTATAAAATCCTTATAACTGTAATTTATTAGGTTAATACGTTTTTTAGATGAGTTTCATAAGTTAAAGGAATTATCACTTGGCTTATAAACTATTAGGTTTAAAGTTCGATAGAGAAAGGTTTCCATTTTATAGATTTTCACTGATTGTTTCTAAAGCAACAAAAAAGCAGACAAATCGAAGTTACTGTAAAAGTATAATGGAACGTGAACTGAAATGGCCTATAATTATTACTATCAAAGTACATTTCATACTTACTTCACCACAGTCATTTAGATGTATATAGGCTTAGGATACCCTACGACTATCAAAGATCCACTAAATGGTTGTACGTGTAGACATGAGCAGAAACAGTTAACTTGGCTGATTTCTATATTTAACCAAAAATATGTGAAAGGTTAGTACTATTTATGAAAGATAATTTGCGGAAGCTATTCTAGTTTTCAGTACAATGCGGGAATTCGAAGACGTTTGTAAAATTGAATAGTTGTCCCTACCCTGTGAGCGGCTTGCTCATTGAAACTAGTCCTGATAACTAGCTCATTCATCATAGTTCTAACGTGAACAATTTTGCTGCGAAAATCTTCTGCAGTCTCAATTTCATAGTCCTAGAATAGTATTTCGATTTCAAAATATTCTCAAGAGGAAATTTTGAATGGGGTGTCTAAGGATAGTTGAAAAGAAAACAGTGAAGAGATATCAGTTCCATGTGTAGAGACTTAAGCCATACTCCTCAACATCAAGTATCCATTTGGAATTATTCATGAATAATTCCATACTTACACCAAGAACTTACTCATACATCTTTTCGTGGAAAACGAAAGTTGACTGTTTCTGATTATGCATTAGTATCGGAATATACAAGAATAAACGTACAGAGGGAGCATCCGATTTCACAAAAAAATTGGATTTAATTACGGCCGACACTGACTTTTCGATCACAGTCATTCGACTTAGCTCGTCCTTTAGAGAATTAACTCTAGGTAAGTTATAGAGGATATA
>JAJAVP010000267.1:53896-84451 GCA_020740425.3 Heterorhabditis indica | reverse complement strand
ATCTTTCATAAATAGTACTAACCTTTCACATATTTTTGGTTAAATATAGAAATCAGCCAAGTTAACTGTTTCTGCTCATGTCTACACATTATTTCCTATATTTGCAAACAATGTTTCTTTTACACGATGTGAGTCATTTTCTATAGTCTCCTAATTTCGTGTCATATGCATGACATTGACGTATTATTTGACTATTCGACATGTTCTTATTCTGCATTGATCCATTTATTGTGTGATGTTTTTAGGGTTTCATATTTCTATTGTTATTTATCTATTTGATGTTTATTTGTGTTAAGGCCTATAGGTTTTAATAAGCGCTACAATACTATGATTATAATACTTTGCTTGTAAAGGGAATTCTCTGCATGAAGTTTTTTTAAAATTTTACAAGCAATTTTCGTTACACATCATTTTGATGTTTGTATCTATTCTTATTATAGTTAGCTTTTTCAGATCATATAATTTTCTTTGTGAATGGAAGACTACAAATATCTGTTCAAAGTTGTTTTAGTTGGCAACGCTGGTGTTGGTAAAACATGTCTTGTAAGGAAATTTACGCAGGTAGAGTTTTAGTAAAAACAAGAAAGTCAGTATTAAGTTTGTCATATAATGAAATTGTAAATTACTGCAATACGATTTATTGAATAGATTACTTGACTAATTTCTAATAAAAATAATTTTCTTTTAGGGCATTTTCCCACCTGGACAGAGTGCGACAATTGGAGTCGATTTCATGATAAAAACCGTAAAAGTAGACAATGATAAAATAAAGGTTTAAGTTTGTTATTGCTATATTGAAAGTAATATCTGCAATTTTTTAGACAGTATTTATACTATTTTAGCTTCAAATTTGGGATACAGCTGGGCAGGAACGATTTAGATCAATAACTCAAAGTTACTATCGAAGTGCTCACGCCATTGTATTGGTATATGACGTAGCCTGTCAACCGTCATTTGACTGTTTACCAGAATGGTTAGCTGAGATCGAGTCTTATGCTAACAGAAGAGTGCTAAAAATATTAGTCGGTATGTATGAATTTTCTGAATAAGATCGTATTTGTTTTATTATATTATGTATTTGTGGTTTTATATTGTATAGAGCATGAAAAATTCCCTTTAAATATCTATATTATCCTAATGTTTTAGGTAACAAAGTCGATAAGGATGATGAACGTGAGGTCCCAGAACGAATAGGTCATGATTTTTCAGAAGTAAACAACTTTGACTATTTCTTAGAGACTTCAGCTCTTGATGCAACCAATGTCGACAATTTATTCGAACATGTAGCTAGCAGATTGACGCATGATATGAAAACTACAGATCAACGGTATTTAATATTTCTTGTTATTATTATAGCCTTTAGAAAGACTGCTTATAACATGTAGGATATAAATAAACGGTGAAATTTTGCGATAATAATTACTTGATTTAGATACAATAATTATAAGTCTGATTCGTCTGCTGGTACTACCTCAGTCAATCTTTTGAATAAAGCACAGACACAAATAAATGCTTGCTGTGGGCGAACATAAAGTGAAGTTGATTGATTCAGATATGGATTTATAGTATTCTTTTTAATTTATTGTTTTTTTTTTAAAGTTTTTAGTTGGTGACTTTATATTTAAATGTAGTTTGTTGATGTATCAATAATTATGTCTAGTGTAGATACAAAGCAGACATGTTTTCGTTATTGGAAGCCAAAAAACTGAGTTTTTGTTAACAAATATTTTTAGACATTAATATATTTGCGAGCATATATTATATATATATACTTTTCAGTTGAGTGCCTCTTTATGCGATTAATAACGCTCATCGTTAAGTAGGTCCACGCATTTTACATAAAACAGCATACATTTATATGGAACTATGTTATTCAATGATGGAATGTTCTATAACTGTTACTGGTTAATTGATTTTTATTCAGCTGAATTTCTGGAATAATTGAATACCATAAAATCAGTAGGAACTTACCACTAATCAGTATTAAAATACATTTAGTGAAAGAGTAATAGCTTCTATATTTATGAGATGTAGTGAGTTTTCTAAAACAACTGGAATTACGTGCTGTAATAGAGTTCTAAGATACTTCCTGGTTGAAATCGTTTATAAACAACATCAATAAATTTTTTATAGGGTGAGGTTAGTCGGTACTTGATTAATCGAGCTTCTTTCTCATCAGATCGTTATACGTGTAAGACTAAGAAGGTATTGCTGAGTAACATCTCCTTTGGAATAGTTTATTGTAGAATGGTGAGAACTCTGGCTGTTTTTTTTCTTCATATTTCAAGCATACAATTTGAAATAAAGTTCTGGGAAACTTGATAGTATGAAGAAGCCTTAATATACTATGTACCTTAAATTGGCAAAGGGTATAAGAGATAGATGTTCTTATCCTAATTTCCTATTCCTGTACTGAATATTGGTCTTTTCAGTTTCATTCTTAGTTTCCCTCTTATCTTCTATGATTCTTCATAACCTAGCAAGATAAAATTCACTGCGTGAAACAGGGATCTTGTCAATGGAGAAGGTACATTTTGGGAAAATAATATTAAAAGTGTCGTGTATGTAATACAAATAAGCACTAAAATAGATCGCGTTTGAAAAATAATATTTATGGCATTATGTGAATACATTGATAAAGGGAGTATTTTATCTAGTGGAATGCGGTTGTCGTAGAATATATATCTTAAATCTGAAATAATTTGCAATAAATTCAAATTTTGGCATTTATTAAGTATACCAAGTGTAATTTTCTTACATTGGTGAATTCTGCACTATTATATCCATTAGAATGATTGTGGAATTGTTATTTTATGGTTTTATTTTATAGCAGGTATGATTTTTCTTGTGAAATTGTTATGTACATTGTGATTCTCACCTTTAAAAACATTCTAAATACTCTGCTGATAGAAATACCATTGTTGATAAAGTGAAATAGTCTTCCTGTGATGTACTTCGTTATGAATTAATATTTATGTGAGATATTTTGCCTGATTTTCGCTGCATCGTTTTTTTTGCGAACTTATTTAGTACATGCTCACTCTTGAAACTTTGAATTAATCGTTATTTGTATAGTGATATGAGAATTATCTTCATTTTTTAATGCGACTTGTGTATTGGGTATTAATTGTTTTTACATTTTGTGGATATTAACAATCTGAAATATTTGGATTTAAAATTATAGTTTTATTATTATGTTTATCCTTTGATGGATGTAATCGTGTGATATCGGAATATGGCCCATAAATATTTTTTGTTCATAACACACTAGATAAATGTTCCTTATGTTACTCCGTCATTTATTGTGATGTGATGGCAACATTGTTATTGAAATTAAGTGCGACAAAAGTGATTCCTGTTTTCATGAGGTGTATGGGGGAGTTGAATAAGTGGTTACTACATCTGCTACAATTTTATATTAGACTAATGCTATTTGAAGTTCTACTTGTTAATGATGACTTAGTATGCTTTTGATTAATGTGACGAAATTTCCTTTAGGAAATCTTAATTCGTTATTGTTTGATGGAATTCAGTTCTTCATGAGCGTTAACTGTCTTAGTGTACCTTGATCTCGTGGGTCTTCACATGTTATCGCAAAATCGCTGTAAAGTGACGCATCAGCTGAATTCAATAATGAAGCATGCGGTTCAACCACTTATGCATTCTGTCAGGTTCGTATCAGTAATCTAGTGTATAATTACACTTGAAAATCCTAGAAGTAAATTACTTAGTTTTATCATTTCAAAGTGAATTTACTAAGGATAATGGATTAACGGCTATTTCCTTTACGAAGAGAACGTATTAAAATTGTTCTAATACTACGTCGTAGTCATAAAAATGTCCTGTATATTAAGTAGTCACTGTATAGAAGATTATTTACTACTAATATTGATTCTGTGCTGGTATCCTGATAAGGGAATCTTGATTTTCACATGTAAACCTAACTGTTGCTATTGTGCTATACTAGATTACTATTATAATTAGAGCTAAGAAATGGTAGCCTATACAATATTCTTTAAATTATTGGCAGTATTTAATTTGAGGGATTAATGGTTTAAATTCTTAGATACTATTTTTATGTAGAATGACATCGCGTGCAGTTAAATATCAACATGCGAAATTGGGCGAATTCACTCAAATCGGGCCCATACTACACAACCCTTTCAAAGATGATCCTCTTCTCGAGAGAACGTTAAGAAGATTGCTTCCTTCAAATCAGTATGATAGGGTAATATTATTCCTTGAAGTCTTATTGGTGGCTGAATGCCTATCGTTTGAAAGCGATGTTTTGTAATACATTCTTTTAAAAATCCTTTTCTATTTTCTAGATTGCTGAAGATCTGGAGCGTTTTGGAAGTCGCATTGTATCGGAAATTGACAATATGGGTAGACAGTGTGAATTAAATGAACCAAAACTGGAACAGCACGATATGTGGGGCAAGAGAGTAGGTTTTTAAAATTAAATATTTTCGTATTTTCCATAGATTTCATTAGCTACAGTATGTTTTCTTTTTAAGGTTGATAAATTAATAGTTTGTCCTGAATGGAATCGCTTGAAACAGATCTGTGCTGAGGAGGGACTTATTTGTCAGTTGTTTTACTACATGAATCATACTTGGGAAATTTTTGATAAGGATATTTTGTTTAGCAATTGGTTATGATCCCAAATTCGACCCTGTAACAAGACGTATACATCAAGTAAGCATATGTGGTAAATTTCTGTATAAGTGGTCTTGTTTGTTTATATTTTTCACCTGAATATTAAGATAGCTAAGCTCTACCTGTTTTCTCCTTCCGCTGGGCTTACTACTTGTCCGATGGCAATGACAGATGGTGCTGTAAAAACATTACAAGTACTATTTCAATCTTTATCTTTTTAGGAAAATATCCTGGACTTTCTCTATTTACATTGTTTCTTTCTTAGTTTTATACCTATGCTGTAATACCCAGGCTTTGAATCTCTACGGCTCACATCCTCTAGCAACAGAGGCCATTGACCGTCTACAATCACGAGATGGAAAAATGGCATGGACATCCGGACAGTGGATGACTGAGAAGAAGGGAGGAAGTGATGTTGGAGGAGGGTGTGAGACTTATGCAGAACATATTGAAGGTGATAAAGTAAGTTTTTTCAGTATTAATTCATACGAAGAAAATCTTATCTTTTGTATAATATAATTTTAATGTCGATAAATAAATATGTAGTTATGATAAACATTTTAAAAAATTGCGTTTAAATCCTTCACTTGTTCTTGTGCTGCACAATAAAATTAGAAACACTAATTAAAGATGTTTCTCATATATTATAGTATCGACTATTTGGATACAAATGGTTCAGTTCAGCAGTTGATGCAGATATAGCGCTAACCCTTGCCAGAGTAGTTGATGATAAAGGAAATGTAACAGACGTAAGTACCTTTTAAATATTTCAATAAGCTTTAGTTATTTGTTTATTTCTGTTATTTTCTTATTAAACAGGGATCTCGTGGTTTATCGTTATTTCTATTGAAAATACGTAACGATATTGGGGACTTAAATGGTATTCAAATGATTCGACTGAAGAATAAACTTGGAACAAGACAAGTTCGCTGCATTTAGTTTTTATGTATTATTGCTATATAAAATTGTGATTTCTTGTTGTATTATTTTATACGTATAGCTTCCTACTGCCGAACTACTACTGGATGGAACTATAGCTCATAGGATCAGTAATCTAGGAAGGGGAGTTGCCGATATATCGAATATGCTGAATATTACTAGAATACATAATGCCGTTGCTTCTATTTCAGGAATGAGGAGGTGTTTAATATATTTGCAGTTTATTTAGTGTGTGTAAAAGTGTGCCTCTTTTGCATTTAGTATAAATTTAGCTTAACTTCTAAAAACATATTCCAAAAAAACCTTTTAGAATAATTTCTGTTGCTCGGGATTATGCTACTCGTCGTATTGTTTTTGGACAAACGCAAGCGATGTGGCCCCTTCACACAGCAACAATTGCTAAAATGGAGATCGAGACAAGAGGGTGCTTTATGTTACTCATGGAGGCAGCTCGACTTATAGGAATATCGGCAAGCGATTACTTCGAATTTTAAATAAGAAATAATGTTGACTTAAAACTATTTTAGCTTCTGTCTCTAAATTGAAGCGCCTGAAATGTTTCCCTTTATTTTTCACACTATTTAGTCACAAAATAGTTGATAATTAATGTAATTTACAGGAGTCCGGTAAAGCATCTGAAATTGAGGTCACGATGCTCCGTCTAATTACGCCTGTTCTTAAGCTCTATTCGGGTAAAATGGTAAGATATTAACATGAATTATGAATAAGGCGAATATGTTACACGGTTGATAATTACAGTGCGTTCCACTCATATCTGAAGGTTTAGAATGTTTTGGTGGAATGGGATACATTGAAGATACTGGTTTACCCACTGGTCTCAGAGATGCACAGGTGAATCTATACCTTTTGTCTTGAAATTTGTGGAACTACTGTTTAAAGGTGACACCTATCTGGGAAGGAACCACAAACGTCCTATCTCTTGATGTTCTTCGAGTACTTTCTGGAAAGGACAATGTAATGGCTGAATTCCACAGCCACATTGAATCACTTTTAAGCGATAGTAAGCATTCTTTCTGGATTTAGCATGAGCATTAAAAAATAGTAGCATGACCCCCACAACTAAGTTTGACTAGATATCCTTTTTTATTCTGGATCTTTTAGTAATAATTTAGCTGTGAGCAAGGATTTGGCGGGAAGTAAAAAGTGTATACAATCGGCTCTTTCCGAATTGAAACAACTACTAGCTACAATAAATAGATCAGCAATGGATGATTCGATACGAATCGACGCTTGTGCCAGACAAATTTCCTTCGCAATAGCTAAAATATATTCAGGTACTTTATTTTCTGATATTTTAATGCTTTTGAAATCACCACTATTGTAAATTGTCAGGAGCCCTCTTGATTCAAAATGCATCACATTCATCAGCAACCTTAACAGATGTAGAAGTAGCTCACAGGTAATCAATAAACTGATTTATCAGTAGTTTGCTATAAATTTTAAATGTCAGGTGGTGTGTCGAACAACCACTGGTGGACGTGAAGTTTGAGTGGTTCTCTAACGACAGGGTGGAAAAGGACAAGAATATTGTCTTCGAGAACTTCACAGATGATACGAAGAGCAAGTTGTAGAGACCTAATCAATAGTAGAGCAAAGAAATTTTGAAATGATTTGCTACAATAAAATATATAAATGTTACTGCACATTATATTAACTAGTGGCCTATCGCAAAAAGTAACAGAATGTTACTTAGATTACAAACCATTCGCATTATTTATATACCTATTGCGAAAATTGCGAACATATCCAGGTCGGAAATAATAAGAGATCTAAAGAATAAAAAGATGGTATGGGATATTGTCACCACACAATTTAAAACACCAAATTGGATTTACAAGTATTTCTCGTCGCTGTTACGAATTCAAGGCGTAGTCAATACTCAATTTACAGAAATTTAGTCTTATACCGATCATTTAAGAAAGAATAAGGCGGGAGATAAAGATATTTAAATATTGGGTATTGCAATAAACATATTTGTGGGTTTGGTAATAAGTTTGTGTTATACATAGTCGAGGTTTTTTCGTATGTTTTATTATTATTATTATTATAGACATTGGTTGTTGTTTGTATACAGCTAAACTATACTGTTAGATTCCTTGTGATACGTTGATACTTATGAGTGAAGCAGAGTCAATGCATGAAATTGTGTGCTTGTAATCTTTCTTTAAGGATTAATATATAAGTATAAGAGACATTCGATAATTTTGTTTTTTATTCATATCAAAAAATATTCAAGATAAGAGTTAAATCGAAAGAATGGAGTTTATTCTGGAGAACGCAGATGTGAGTTTGACTGCAGTGTTATCTCAGTTGTTTTAAAAGATTTTAAGCAACTCGTACACTTTTTATGCTTCTAAAAAATTGTTTAACCATTATTTTAGAAAATAATGGAACGTGTTTTGGGTAAAATGGAAACAGGAGAATCAGATGATAGAAAAGAGAACAGTGTTTCTACCATTGGTGATTCTGCAATAAGTAATAGTCCTTTAGGTGATACATTTTTTTTCATATTTCGGGATTTTTTAAAGATAATGAGTTTATTGAGATAAAAATTTAAGATTTGAAGAGTCAAAACAATATATCAGCTCTTGGATGGGAAACTAAAGTCTTGACTTCAAAAACTAATCTAAATGAGATACTACGTGAAACTAATGTTGATGCTGATATAGACGAAGTATGAATTTTTTTTTGACGTCAGTATGTAAGCAAATATTTCTGCTAATAGACTAGTTTTTTGTTTATGTGGAGTACTAATTACCAAGTTTTTATATTATTTCTTCCATATTCCAGAGTATTCCATTAGAAGCAAAAAGTAAAAGTAATGATTCTACTCGAAAATCACGTTTTTCTGCATTAGCTGAAGAATATGAAAATTTTGAAGTTGATGCAAATCATCAATCTCCCTATATGAAACCGAAGGAAGCGTTCATGAAGGGTGCTTCTCCTAGACTCAACGTGAGAAAATTGAGTTTATTATTTACTATCCAGTCGTTTCTTTATTTTGTAGAAGCAGTTAAAAATAAGGTAATTTCTTTTGCTTGTTACCAAGTTGTTTATTAGCAGGAACGAAGTTACTATTACAGGTGATTGAAAGTAAAGAGAAGATCGATTTATTGTTTTAAAAATTTGTCGGCATTTGTTTGATTATTTTCTAATTATATATGGGTACATTGGAATTAGCTTATTAATTTTTAATGAAATTGCTCCAAGAGTTTTTCAGGCTGCTAGTTTCGCATTTAATATTGATATTATTACCATGGTAATTTTCTAGATTCGACATTCGGTATTATCTAGTCCTGAAGGAATGGGCCAAATGAAATCTTCAAATGTTGGAGGAACAAGTGGTTCAGTGAGTAAGGGCTCGTCTCCTCAGAAGCCCATTGCCGTGATAGTGAATAAAAGTATATCATCTTTAGACTTATTTTTGTTTGTTATGTGTCTTATAGGGTTTACTTTAGCTCCAATGAAACATGACTATACTCAAGAAGAATCTCGTCGAATACGATTTGCTTATCCGGTGGCTGCTACATCTGTTTGGGACGACGATTCTGCCATGTATAGTACTATAGTTAGTTTATTTTTTACTAATTAATATTTCTGATAACAGTCAGTTACCAGATGTCCTTATTCAGTGGTACAAAACTGAAATTTTAGATTAAGATGTTTAAAATACCAGTTGCCCATTTTTTAAAATCTTCGTATTTCTACAGAACACCATCGATGAGAGCAGCATAATGGCAGGTTGTGGAGTAAACCAATCCGTCCAATCACTTCCAAGCCAAACTGAAAAGATTTCTTCAAAAGAAGATCAGGAAAATCTATCGAGTGATGAATATGGCGCTCATACTTTCATGAAAAAGGTTTCTTTTTAATTAAAGTTATCTTATTTGATTGGAACGTTTACTTATAAGAAATGAACATGATGATAAATATGACGTTTAAATTATCAGAATTTGGTTAGTATGGCTTTAGCTGTATGTAATTTATGATAGGTTAAGTCGTATGATGTGGTAAAGGTCATATCATTGCTTTAAGCAAAAGTTATTTCAGAAAACCCCCACGAAGGCTACTTCATCATCACATGTTAAGATTTGTTCACCAAAACCTTTTGTAAGTAATGGAATTCCTTTACATTCAACTAAATCTTTGTTATTTATTGAGTTGTGAACTATCTATTGATGATTAATATTCGAGTCATTTTAAGTGTTATACGATTTAGGATACTCTTATTATTTTGTTTCCTTATGCTTAAAGTATACTAAATGTAAGTGTATAACCTATGTCGTTCAGGTTTTCAACACATGTCAAACTCCCCAATCACCTGTTCAGTTTGTATGTCACATAACTTATTAATTACAGTTTCTTGTCCTTTAAATCATGTAGGCTTAGACCATTATTCTCACCTATTGCAATTTATTAATATTTAGCTCTATATTTTTATATTTTTAGAATCCTACTACTACATCTTCACCAAATACGATCGAGGGAAAGATAGTCGTTGAAAAATCAATGATGACAGAAATTCGTTAGTTCGTTAATTTTTAACTCAAACGGGTTTTCATAAAATGAGATTTTTTTTCTTCTTTACTATGCCAAAATCACTAGAGGTTTTTTTTGGCTATTTTCTCTTTCTAACGCACTTTTTAAGCACTGATTAAGTCGAAAACTGACTTTGTTTCTACTATAAACGTCATGGATGAATTAAAGAGTAAAGCATCATTCGAAAAGAAAACGTCTAATGCATCTATACATTTAGAGGTATTTTTTTAATCATTCCAATAACAGCTAAATACTACAATATTTAAATATTTAGCATAATAGCGGATCACATATTGATAGTACCAACGAACTAATATCAGGAAAAATAGCGCCTACAGATTCTGTTAAAGCAAAAACTATTGCTTTTCAACACAAATTAAATAATTCTTGTATTAAGGTTTGTTTATAGTTAAGCACTATTTAATTTGAAATAATTAGCTTTGTTAAAATTGTAGAAAATTTCAACCGAAAAGTTTGTGTCAATTTTTAATGATTTTTTCCAACACTTTTGCTCTGTTATTCTCTATTGGTCTTCAGACACAGTGGAGAGGTGGTGGCAATACGCCTATTATAGCCTGTTCTGATCCTGCGGAAAATTCGAGGGTTGACATTCGTGCTAGTAATTTGAAAAGCTTAAAGAATAGATGGGAAGTACGTCAGTACTGTTTTATTTTTATTCAATTTTTATAGCAGTAATACTAGTTAATTAATCTTTAGTTTTCGTCATTAACTGGGACACCATTACATCCAGATGAGACAGAAGACGACTTATTAAGAGCAGCTATAAGGATGAGAGATACTGCACTTCCTCGTAAGGAAGCTAACTCGGCTCCTAATATGATTACTTCTATAGCAAGTGTTTCCTCACCTAGCAGCGCAAAGAAGAAGTTTATTGAAGTAAATATTTCTTTAAGATTAGAATGGGCTAAAATAAATCGTAATTAAAAGTACCTTTAGTCGAATTCGCCAGTGGCAATGAGTCTACGTTATGAACAGAAAGATTCAGTTGAACATGTTGGAAACTCCCAGCAAAGTGATGGAACTTTTCAAAATGTTGACCTTGTTTCACATACAAAATTAGCACAAAGAGTAGAGTCAGGAGTAACTGAAGAATGTTCTGTAGACAACGAGGTTTTTTTATTGATATTTATCTCTGTGTAATGTTTTAGTACAAATCTTTTATTATTAACAGGTTTCATCGGATGAAATGGATACATCACAGAGCGTCTCGCGATTTATTGATAAGGCTTTTGATTTTATGGATCGAAGCCCTACTAAGTCTTTAGGAACTCCGTGTGGGACTGCTCAAGTGCTTTTATTTCTATTATTTTTAGTGATTATAATTAGCTTTTCAAGTAATGTTTAGGAAGAAAACCACAGTTTGATGGATGATACATCTTATGCAAAAGGAAATTCTGAAACAATACAGCCGAGTACTGCAGTAATAAAGGAGGAAACAGAAGATAATAGTGGTAAGTGTCTCTGCTTTTATTTATTTATTCCTTTTAATTGATCTTCTCAGCATGTCGTCTGCCGTACACCGTATCATTCTATCGCAAGCGTCTTCGTGAGAAACGAGCTGAAGATAGTTCCTGTCAGAAAATTGAACTTGTTTCAACTCCCGTTAGCATACCTGGGCGGCATATAGGCGGAGTTCAGCATGAAGAGGAAAGATTTGATATTGAAAGAAACAAAGTACGTCGAACTAGGATACTTTTTAATGAGGCAATATTTTAAAGCTCTTCCAATATAAATATTTGAGTAAATTTCAGGCCAATCTAGAGCGAGAAATAACTGTTCAACAACAACGTATTGTTCAAGCATCTCGGGCTCTTCGATACTGTAAAGAACAGTTGGAATTTCGAGGCAGCAGGGAAGA
Source organism: Heterorhabditis indica (assembly GCA_020740425.3). NCBI lineage: Eukaryota > Metazoa > Nematoda > Chromadorea > Rhabditida > Heterorhabditidae > Heterorhabditis > Heterorhabditis indica. The sequence continues at coordinate 72,414 of JAJAVP010000267.1, read as the reverse complement.
GGTTAGCAGTGTGATTCTTTCAAATTATTATGAAGTAAATTAAGTTTGAATGGAATTAGTTAAGGTAGATGCACAACGTGCTCTTTTGATTGCTACAGAAACTCGCCGTGCTCACATTTTTGAATTGGAGAAGTTGAGCAGGAACGAATTAAAGCGGTTTGTTTACAGAAAACCTACTATAGAGATTTGCGATAATTGACTTTAATATTTTTACAGTTCATATGGACCACGAGGAGCATTAACCATCAGCAATATAGTTGTCAATCTTAACAAAGATTTTATAAATACTCATGTAAACTATGGACATGGAAGTGGTGAATGGATTTTAGGAATTGGCATTTGCATATATCATATGGACTTCTAAAAAAGTAGAATAATTTCAGACGATATCTATTATTTCGTTGTTCTTCTAAAGTATGGTGAGAATGTCCAATCAACTAATCTATTAACAAGTGATGACGGAATCAGAAAAAAGGTACCTTTTAAGAGTGTTTGGAAATTATAAAATGAAATCCTTTAATTATAATATATATTCCAGGGGTCTCTTGAATTCAGCCATTATCTTACATTACAAAATCTTCCCCTGGACTTTGTGTGTGCACTCGAAGTTTATGGATTGGTGAGTAAATGGTCTCTAAAGGAAATGTTTATTTCTTAATTTATTTGGGTAGAATTTTTTAACTTAATAAATAGCCTCTGATATTCTGTAGCGAACACGTCGGGAACATTTTTCTCATGAAGAGAAGTACCGTTTGAAAGGCACCACTGGGAGAAGCAAAGTAATGTTGTATTTATGGTTATAAGCTCATTTATATAAATAAAATCTATTTACTAATAAACCGTTCAATTTTTTAAATTTATTTTAAGATGCAGAAAATGTCAACCCCTGCATCCGGTGGTGGTCCACTTGCTGTTGTTGATTCGTCATTCCAACTTATTGGTCGAATTTCATTAGACATAAAGAGCGCAGGCCGAAAGATGTATACTCTGCAAGATTCACTTCATCCACTCGATGGTGGAATAATGGTTAAAATAAAAAAGTATGTTTGTATCCCCAAAAAATTTCATGTACTAATATATTTTCGTTTGCGGTGTAGGTATGCAACGGATAAAATTAATATAAGCCACCGCGGATTTCTCTCGATGTATCAACGCACCAAGGAAGGTCTTGGTTCGTGGACGAGGTGATGGGTTTAATTGTTTTTTCATTTGTTTAAGAAATCAATTTAACGACTTTATTTCTGTATGAGAAATTTTAGGTACTGGTGTGTTTTGGACTCTGGCGAAATGAAATTCTGGCGTAGTCCGGAGGATAATGCTAACAACAAAGTGAGGATTCTGAAGACTTGTAATATACTTTTCATATTTTTAACATGAATTGTTTTAGTCATGGCTTGTTTTACTTGATTTACAAACTTGTGCGGGAGATGGAGCATCAACTGTACGCGATATATGTCCATATCCTAATTCCTTTCACATTGATGTTTGGGTTCCTAAGGAAATTGGTTCTGTTCAGCGACAAGCATCTGTCAAACCTGAAATGGAGAAATTACGGTAGGTTGGACTGGAATTTTTTGTTTTCTGGAAAATTCTGTACTCTAAGTGATTTATTCTAGTGTTATGCTTGCCGCTGATACAAGAAATGACTTACAAATGTGGTTAGATATTATTAATCAAACAACTCGTCATCTTCTTATGTGGGATTGGCACTCAGGTTCGGCCAAATAAAATAATTGGGAAGTCGAAATTAGAACATGTAACTGAGTAATAAAAGTTTATTTAGTTGAAAAGTTTTAACCATAAGTAAATATCTTTTTAATAACCTTGATATCCCACTGGGTTTTCTTTGTATCAACTAACCCAAATTCCCAGCATGTAATATAATTTTGAATAACTGAGTGCTATGCTTTTCTTTGTTCTTTTCGTTTTTTTAAAGAATCACTTTTCAATGTCAATTGATGTATCTAATCTACACTCATGATTCTTATTTCTATAAATAAACTCGATTGATAGTTTAATCTACTCGTTTTCTTGTACTTATATATGTATTGTGATTTATACACTTCAAGATCTAATAAAATAGTTTCAAAAGAAGTTTGATGTTATAAAGGTTTTTCCATGTGGTATTATCATCAGTTAGATTTAGGTGTAATATTTTTATAGGTGGTGTAGTAGTAATTTTATGATTAGGTCTATGGCATTGGTGAAGGAAGAGTATGATGCTGTTCGGTCTCGAGAAAGGATTTCTTTTGGTGGATTTCGCTTTATTATTCCTTCGAAGTCATTTGCTGTTCCAAAGTTCAATTGCTGTGAGGGAAAACATGATGGCGTGGTTGAAATTGATGGAGACAGTGTTGACAAAAGTTTCAATTTCACCAACTATGCTAATGACGTAAGTATTTTCGTTTACATGTATAGTTTCTTTATATTTTTGTCATGTATTCCTATAAACTTTTTAGAAAGTTGAGTCTAGGCCATTAATAGCAGTAATAATTTGCGACATATTAAATTTACAGGTGCAAAATATGAGTGGTAAAAATCCATCAGTTGAAAATCCTGGTCTTCAGACACGATCAGTTGGTAGGGAATCGGAAGAATTATATGATTTGAGACATGAGCAGAACATTAAAACATCTATGACATTGTCAACGACGTGTTTTGATAATGTATGTAATTCGAACTGTTAGTGCAAATTCCTAATAGTGTTATGCATGAAAATAATTTAATATCACTCTTACTTTATTTTTATAACATTTAGAACACACTGGAACCTTATACTACAGTTGTTCCAGTTAGTAACACTACAGTTAAGAAATCATTTACGTTAAAGGATAAATTCACTGGTGTGTTTATATTTCAATATATCTAACGTAACAATATATTTAACTGTTAAATTTTTTAGAAGACATTGTGATTGAATCTGATACTGATGAAATTACATTTCGAGATTATTCAGATGATAACATTCTGTTGGGGGCTGCGGTGAGTAATTGCTTTCTAATGTTTTTATAGGTCTTTCACTTTGTGTTTGTTTAATTTATTTTATTTTGAGGATGTGGATGACTTCATGGATTCCGTCACGGTGGATTCACTTAAGGAGGCAAAAAGCAAGTTACAGAATTGTACAGAAAATAATCACATGATATCTAAATCTAATGTATTAATGAGCAGCAATAATATTGTTAATAATGAATCCGATGATAGCTTCTATGACGATGTTGTCGAATTTATCAAGGTTTGTTTCTAAAGCACTGATAATCATTATAAGTCTACTATTTCTTCACTTTAGCCTTCAACTTCTAGTAGCAGCGACCTTCAAAATTATGAGGACAACGAATACTGTGATGAAGAAAGGCAACGACATGGTTTTTCTTTTAAATTTATAACTGAAATGGTTATATTCTTGTATGTAATAATTAACAGATATGCATGGGCAATTTCGTGGTTTTCTTAAGGATGATGGAGATCAATTTGATGATGAAAGTAAGTTATAATATACAGTTATTTCAATGTTTTCGAATTGTTGTAAATATATGTGACCTATTTTAGTTGCTCTTCTCGGTCAGAAACGACGAGATGAATTGTATAAAACACTAAAGGAAAAATTTGGATTTAATTCATTTCGTCACCGCCAGAAAACTGCTATTACAGCTATTCTACTTGAACATGATGCATTCGTACTTATGCCAACAGGTGGCTTGTCAAATATGTTCTATCAAGAAAACTGCTGACACGCAAAATTTCTGATTTCAATTTTTACACTATTCAGGTGCCGGTAAAAGTTTATGTTACCAGCTCCCAGCCGTACTTTCTCAGGGTGTTACAATTGTTGTCTCACCACTTAGGTCTCTCATTGAAGATCAAAAATTTAAAATGAAAGAATTAGATGTATGTATCTTATTACTATTGCAATATTCTAAATTGCCTTGATAAATCCACTAATTTTACCAATTATACTTTTTGAAGATTCCTTGTGAAGCACTGACATCAGAAGTAAATCAGGCAGAACAGGAAATAATTTATAATCGTTTGATGCGTTCCCCACCAGATATCAAACTTTTATACGTTACACCTGAAAAGGTTTGTGCTATCATGTTCGTATTTTAAATACAGGTATAAAGCAAATGATTATTTGTTTTTATCTGGGGGTTTCTTTTATTTTTAGATCAGTGCATCGGGTCGCTTGGCTTCTGTGTTCTCCAATCTTCATAAGCGTAACCATTTAGCTAGATTTGTTATTGATGAAGCACATTGTGTATCACAGTGGGGGCATGATTTTCGACCTGACTATACAAAATTGTGTTCTTTGCGTAGAGATTATGGTACACCTAAGGTATAATTTTCTTAATATTTTATTGACTAAAATATGCTTTAATATAGCGATTCATTTTTGTGTATTATGATTAATACTAAGTTTGAAAATATTAGGTACCGATTATTGCCTTAACCGCTACAGCCACACCGAAGATTGTCACTGATACACGTGACCACCTTTCAATTCCTAATTCTAAGTTGTAAGTGAAAAAGATTTATTTGGTATTGTTTTAATTGTAGTAGTCATATGTACCTCTTAAGGTTTATCAGTAGTTTTGTACGTACTAACCTAAAGTACGACCTTATTCCGAAAGCATCAAAGGCATTAATCAGTGTAGTGGAAAAGATGAAGCAATTATATCCAGGAAAGTCTGGAATTATCTACTGTCTCTCTAGGTGATTTTGTAATACTTTATTTATTATTTGTAGGCAGTGTCATACGTGATAAACATTTTAAACTACTTAAATACCAATGTAACTTTAGAAAAGAGTGTGAAACAGTGGCTTCATCGTTGACCAAGGCAGGTATGTCGGCAGATGTATACCATGCTGGCCTTGCTGATAAGGCGAGAATTGATGTGAGTTGTTTGCAATTACATTTATTTCCACAAAATATTTTAACTATAGCATTAAATTTTTTATGGTTAGGTTCAGCATCGATGGCTTGCTAATCGTGTTGATGTAATATGTGCGACCATCGCTTTTGGAATGGGGATTGATAAACCGGATGTTCGATTTGTCATTCATTTCAGGTGAATCTATTTGATTTTGTTTTGTAGTAGATGACTAAGAATTACTTCCACTATTATGTGATTTCATGATCGCATTCATTCTTTTTTTTAGATATTTTTAGTTTACCAAAGTCTATCGAGGGCTATTATCAAGAAACTGGTCGGGCTGGAAGGGATGGGTTACCGTCTTATTGTTTAATGCTATATAGCTACCAAGATTCTATTAGACTTAGACGTATGATTGAAGGTAGATTATTTTGTATAACTAGGTTAAGATTATGTGGGCTTTAATGTAATGCATTCCTACTAAGATATTATGATATTCAAGGCGACAATAGTACGATAGGAGTAAGGTCTATGCATCTGCAAAGCATCTATCAGGTCGTATCTTACTGCGAAAATGTCTCAGTATGTAGGAGAAAATTATTAGTCGAACATTTTGGAGAGGTATAATTCATTTGCGCTTTATAGAACTGTAATTGTGTGTAACAAATGAAGAGTGGTGATCACTATTCACTTTAGCATGAACATATCTTACAACTTATAGGTATACGACGCACAGGCTTGTCGTAAAAGTTGTACTCCTTGCGATGTTTGTGAGCGGTATAAAAAGAACCCTTCATCAATTAGATTGTTTGATGTCTCAGAAGAGGCGAGATTGGTGTTAACGGCAATGGCCAGAATGACCAACGTTACTCTTAGGTTAACGGATTTATGTTGTAAATTACTGTTAAGTTTTGGTTTGCAATCATGATAATTAGTTTTCATGATTTGTAGATCTATTATTTAATTGGATACTAATTTTTATTTATGCTTTAGATACTTGGCAGAGTTGTATCGTGGTCAAATGGCAAAGAAAACTAGCGAACAAGCTATGCGCTTGGGACATAATTCTCTTTCTTTTTTTGGGCGAGGGAATGGTATGTCTGAACAGGACGCACTGCGTTTCATGAGAAAAATGGTTGGTAAATTTCTTTACACTTAATAATATTTGAAACATGCGTTTTCTTAAGGTTATTAACACCATATTATACTAAAAATATAATCTGATCGGTGGCTTGGTGGTAAGTCGACCACTTACTCTTATGAACTAAGTAGTGCAATTCAACTGTTATTATTAACCACAAAAGATCGGCTTGGTTCCATTGTTGGTTGTCAAGCATCAGCGATTTGTGGAATAACAATCTAAAGCAGTTAAAGGTTAGGTTACCTTCCCATATATGGAAGGACCCTTCGTGAATTGCAAACATTTTGAATTCAATAAGGTTTTTTGCATAAGTTTTTGTTTATTTATTTAATTTTAGCTTTTTATAGACAGAAAACATGTTAGACATGCTAGCTATACAGCTTAAATGACTGTAGGGCAGGAAAAAACTGCAGATAATACAATATAGTGATCTTGGAGAACCTTATTGACGTGATGTTAACTAAAATTAAATATAATAGTATTGACTTTATTTAAAGATTTAAGATGTTAAGCGGTCTACATATTGATAGGTTGTCGAGGGATATATCTTGGAACGAATATATACAACAAAATTTGACAATACAGTGGCATACGCAGAACTAACGGATAAGGGAAGGGGCGTATGTACTGGACAACTTACAAGCAAGGTTTGAATCTAAGCAATCTATCCCAAATTTTATAAGCTGTGTTAAATATATTAAATGCCTGAACATAAAATATGTTCATACGACTAACATATAAAGGAATGATTTTTTATCATAGTTGATATTTGAAGTATAATTGCCTCATGATTGTCGATTTATATTGTTAAAAATAATAAAGCGTCTAGCTTTGCATATCTTAGGTTTATCTTCATATTACAACTGGAGATTCTCGTCGTAAATCTTCAAGTATTGAGATGATCAATATGAATGCTGTATCAGAAGCTCAAGCACTGAAGGAGAAGTATGCTTTTAGTGAAGCACTTTACTTCCCTCTTATTCTTAGTGTCGTTTCAAACTTTCAATTTTTTCTGTTTGATTTTTAGACATATGGTGAAACACGGTGATGTCTTTACTCGATGTTTACGTGCTTTAACTCACGTAATAAGTGAAATGGCTGAACAAGCACGATTACCAGGTCCGTATTCAATTCTATCCAGGGAAGGTATTGAACAGGTTGGAGAAAAGAAAAGTGCCTTTCTAAATTGGATTAATGTTAGTTTTATTTAATAGTATCCATTAGAAATGAGAATAAAATCCACATTAGATTGCTGCGTTGTTACCTCGAACCAATTCTGATTTGGTACAAGCTGATACTATGACTGCTGGTAAAGTAGACAGATATGGAGCAAAAATAATGGCTACGTTAAAACCATTTTGGAAAGAAGTTGATGGTTGGTATTTGTCTGTTTCATCATATTTACATAATTCATATCGCATGATATCAGTGAGAATTTTGTGGCTTGTATGTAAAAACTGTTTAACAGATCGTGACGAAGCCGAGATGCGTAAACAGCTGGAAAGGCTAAAACAAAGTGAAGAAGTAATGGGTGGATTTGCACCTGCTCCTCAATCCATTGTTCCGCCATGTGAGGCACCAATTAGCGTTTATAAAATGTTACAGCCAACTATTTTGGACCTATTTGATATTCAAGTTTTGTCTGTAAGCTTTCATATATTATTTAGTGTCCTCGTCAGAAGGGAGTCGAAAGTTTGCGCCTCGTTTTGGTCGTGGAGGAGCAACTAAAGGACGTATAACACGAGCAACACCCAAGTTGAGGAAAAAACCTAGTGGAGGGAGTCAACAATCGTTGGTTTTAATATATATTTAACGATGTATATTCACTATTTAATGGTATAATTTAGATCGGGTGGTGTACGTAGTAAGAAAATTCGTCCCTCGTTTCGTTTTCAACCATCTCGGGGAAGAACAATGTCAAAAGTTGGTCGGAGTGGTCTTGATCCTCGTCTTTTTCCTACCTAAGGGTAGTTATTTCACGGCTAATGTTGTATTAATACTCGTTTACTTGTTGAAGGTTTCATATCTTTTAATTTTCTGTACTGTTTCTTTTAGACTTGATTCCTACTATGCTATTAGTTTGTATTCATATAAAGTTATTTCTGTGCTATTATTCTGTAAAGTTATTTCTTGCACTAGCGAAAAACTGTTAAGACAAATTATAATTTTATTAGACGAATAATTAGTTGTTAAATAGAAAATTAACTTTGGTAAAATTCGGATTTATTTGTTTTTATTTTATTGCAATGATATCGTAATCACTATGTTACCTTTACAGTATATAAAAATTTATTAAACTTAAATATATAGGTCAATGTCGATACAACACCAGGAGACTAACATTTTGGATAATGTGGACAGTGATATTCAGGTTTGCTTCTTCTGCAGGTGCTATGAGTAATAGTTATTGTTGGTATAGTTTAATTATAGCTTTCTAGGGTCAGGCAGATTCCCATGGTGGTCGGGGTGATTGGCGCTCTATCTCTCTTCCTCACTGTATAATTTCCGTGAGAAAAGCTAATGTAATTAGTAAAGATTTTAATCCTTGTAAAAGAGCTACATGTCACAACGTGCTTGACATGCTTGAGCCGATGTTGTATATTTTAGGGCTATGTTAAGAAATTCGACCCTATTGCTACTTGGCGTGGAAGTGATATTCATGGAGAATATCAAATGCCGAAATGTGTTATATCTGTCAAGAAAAGAACCTTTGCAACGGTTTGTAGTAAGCGGAAAATTTGGGGAATAAAAGATTTATAACTTTCACGAATAAATATTCCAGTGTTCTAAAGAAATTTTATATAATCCTTTCAAGAAATACGCGCGAGGATGTAATGTAGAAGGGGACCAAGAAAAGATAAAGGAAGAGTACAGGTACTACACTTTATCGTACATAGTACGTCACCAATAAGTTTTCTCAAAAGTTCTATATATAGGTCAGACCCAAGACAGTCTACTGCTGCTGCTATTATACAATTAACATCAAAATCAGCGGAACGCACATGCTGCTGTGCTTATTGTGGAAAGTTTACAAAGTATGCTGTCCGTTTTACAAAAGTAAGCGGGAAAAGGAGAAGGTTTGTTTCTTAGAAATACTATATTCCTAATTTAATAGCAATATTAATTGTTACAAACCATTTAGGTGGTTGGAATCGTTATATGGTACAGATGAATCTATGATCAGTCGTCTCGAACAAGCATGCTTACATCACAAAGGTTTCTACGAGGAGTATTTTCATCACGTTTATTCAGTTTCAACTAGTTGCATGTAGCTATTTACTATAGTATTACATGCCACTAAATCTTCTATTTTTATATAATTGTCTACATAATCCAGTCGTTTTTTAAACTGCTACAGGTGTTCTATATTTGTGTCGTGCACATTTTTCTACCTCTGATTTCCAGCTAGTATCTGGGAGGGTTCGTCTTAATTCTCAAGCCATTCCCGTTCCTAGTTAGTTAATTGTTTTACCTATGTGCTAACATTTATGGTTGGATGGTTAATGCTTAATATAGATTCAAATCGTCCGGATGACCCGGTGACTGATGATGTTGATGGGCATTCTGATGATGATGCTACAAAGGAATCAGGTATTGCCGAATATCAGGTTCCAGTGAGTCAAATATTAATTTGTTTTGTTTTTATTTGTTAGGTCTTCGTTAACTATTTATTATAGGAAAATAATGTTAATCATCCTACCTTTAACACTCGTTTAATTGTGACTGAGCCATCTACCCACATCCAGTTTATGAAGCCATCAACTAGCAATCCTTGGTCATTCTATTCTAATGGGCTTGATGCGAACTCCAATTACATGGGAATGAGCGGTTATATGAAGTTATTCATCTATAAATCTGTTATCTAAGGCTTAAATATAGATATGGTTATATTAGGTGAGGAGACATACCGTAAATTTAACGCCATAATATTGCAAGATGTTTACGGTTGTTCTAAACAGGTCATTAGATAGTGTCCAATAAGCTTTAAAGCAAATTGTTATTAAGGTCTTTTAATTAATAGTCCTATGAGTGGTGCAAGTTTCTTTTTAGTTTCCCTATGTCTCTTTCGATGGCTCCTATGATGTCATTCAGTAATGAGTTGAGTGGTATTCAACAGCTTGAAAAGCAGATGCTGGCTCAAAAGAGTTAGTATTAATACTTACTACTTAATTAGATTACATCCTGCATGATATAAAGACTAAGAGGTTGCAGTGTCGATTCCTCTACAGCCTAGTATTGATGCTTTTTTAAGAGATGTAATTCAGCCTATACCTGGTTCATTCAGTGCTTGTATATCAGATATATCACAGGTGAATAATGTATCCGTGAAATGAAGTGGATTCTGTCAATAATCGAATTCTTTGGGTTTCTCACTTAACAAAACATGAGAACAGGAATGAGGCAATAAAAATTTAGTAGTTTGATAACTGATATAATATTTGGGTATACTACAGAATACTGATGCTGTTCTTGGTAATCAGGTTATCGGTACTAATTTGCTACATACTGATAATAATGGAAGACAGTGACATTTTTAGTGTTATTTTTGCTTGTTAGTTTTTCTTTTTCATTATAATTATCAAACTAACAGTGTGATTGTACTATTGCATTTTGTTCTGTTCATTGTCTTTTCAGGCGTTTTATCTAAGATAAGGAATACTTGTTATATTTTGTTGTTAAAATAATAAGATGACAGCGTAATTCGGTATATTGTCTTAAGTGAATTGGTAGGTCTCCTTTCGTAATTAGTGGAATTCATAAACATTCCATAATTAGGATAATTATTAAATATATTATATTATAATATAATTAAGAGAGTCATTTTAATCTATACTCAAGACTTCGTAGTATTTGGTAGTTAATAATTGTTGCTTTCTTATACTTATAAGAGTAATATGTCTTGAATTAGAAACACGTGCTTTACATGCTAAGAAAACAGTAATGAAGATTGATAGCAAAATCGTTCCTGAATTTTGTTTTTAACTGATGAAAAACTGTACTTTAGTAATAAATATTTTATACCTCACTAAGAACTAGCAGCTCTTATTTTTTTGGAGCATTATGTTTACTTTCACTTAAAGCCGTATGTTACACATTTTGATTTCTGACTTTATAGTTGCTCATTATTTCGAAATTGTCTTGATAGTTAATTATGGATCTTATAGAGAAATGCTATTAACTCCGTTATGTGAAGTATTACACAAACCAAACGGAATAATCGAGTTTGTGATTTAAGTTGGATCTTGTTCGTAAGAAGATTTTATTTACGCGTGGAGGAAATATTATGTTTATATTTTCAGTGGCGGTCTATTTTGTTTGACTTTTATTATGAAGTAATATAGCGCGTTGATAGTTTATAGATTGTGATTTGCGTTTAAAACAGAATTGATAGTCATAGTTTGCTAATATAACAATTTATAGATGATTTTGGACCTGTAGAAAAACGAGTAGTGATGAATACCCTGGGGATGGAAGACGGTAACGGTCAAGATGATTTATGCAAAACCGTGCAGTGCAATAAAACTTAACAAGACCAATCTGCCATACTTGTATTGTGCGTTAATTAAAATTTCGCAGTTATTGTCTGTTTTAGCTTATATCCCATATTGCACATTTATATTTAGCGCTTTATCTGGACTGATTTGTGGAATACTATAAAGTATTGTTGCGCAGTCGACCAAAAAGCTTTAAAGATGATGGAAACGTTGTTAGCACTGCCAGTTGTTTGCTGCTGAACCACATTTTTGCGGTACTTTAGTTAACAAATCTATAACTATCATAGATTATAATCGCCATGAGATTATTTTGAATGTATGTTAAGAAAAGCACCTTAGCTGCTCTATCACAGACTGTTCTGTGCGTCTAACTATCGATACTATGTTGTCTGCACTCTGCTCGTGCGAGCGGCTGTAGGTGGTTTACGAGTTAATCGAAATTCTTCGAATTCAACCATAAAAGACAAGGACATGTCGTCCGGGACGGGTGTTCTTAGAACCATTGCAAATTTTTTTAAAGCCCATTTTGGTAATCAATATGCTATATACAACTGCGCTCTCCATATACGTTTGTGTTTCACCAAGTTATGGGATAAATTTTACCTGTGCTTAATACGCGTTTTGTCACCAGATTCACTATTTATTGCATTTGTGTATTTTTTGTAGCTATATCTCTTTATTGTTTTTAGTATTTATTGGTGCAAGAACGGAAAGGCATCAAATCATAACGACCAGTATGGCAACGCATGTAAGTGTATCCTTAATTAACGTCATGTCAATAACTAAATATAATAGTAATTTTTGATACCAGGTGCGATTTGGTTCTTCTGATGAAGGTGAGGTGGATAAATCAGAAATAACACAAAATATATCGTATAAACGTAATAAAGAAGAAAAAGCCAAGGCTGAAGGGAAGAATGAGCAGGAAAGTGACAAGGAAGTTAAAAAACCGAACGAATCTGATGATGAAATTAATTGGGCGAGGTTAGTAAATATTTTATTCGATCCTGTATAATTATTTTAATGTGTGTAGTTCATTTGATCTATGGAAAATTGTGCATTATTAAAAACCGGTTATAGGAGACATCGCAAAGAGGATTCTGTACATCGTAGGAGAGATGAGGGACGTGATAGAGATCGGGAGAGGAGGCAGGACAGAAGGCAAGACGATGGTCGACAGTTCAGGAGAAGCGAAGGAGTCAGGGATAGGGACCAGAGGGTATAGTGACGTTTCTAATCGCTACACTGTATCACTCTGCAATCTGCTCTAAATCATAAGTATTGTGGTGTTTGAAAATGAATCTGGGTCTTCGGCGCTACACTTCCTGATATTAACCCCGGTTTGGTCAGTTGCACTTCTGCAACGGACGATCCATCTGCGGCCGCTGAGCCCCTGTGTGGCTTTTAGAGAGACGAGTGGAGAGATCGTGGGAGATATGGAGCGCGCAAGGACAATCGAGACTGTGGCAGGTTCGGTGGTGGACGAGGGCGAGATGGATGGAAAGACTCAAGGAGGGATCGGTGGATATTAGCTTTATTTTAGCTAGAAAAAGCATGATGTGTTGGAATAATTTAAATTAGTTATATTAACGTGAATTCACTATTACAGTAGTCGTGGTGGTGAGGATGATGGAACTACTCATGGGAAACCGTGGGAACACAGACCTAGTGCGGATGAAGTAGCGAAACAAAAAAAAATGCTTTGGAGTAAACCAAATGCCGAGGTATAAATTATTGTTTATACCATAGCTTTCAAATATTACTGGTTAAAATTGCGAATGAAGATGCTGAAGTTTGTTGCTTATATAGCTGGAAGGCATGTGTATCGATAATAATTTTTTTAGGTTTCAAGTTCCAAAGGAGTGGATGAAGGTGTGGTAACTACTTCTGATATCCAACCTAAAAATGCTGGTCTTTGGTCAAGTGCGATCGCAGCAAGTGGCGTCGGCGGACAGCAAGCAAATAAGTTTCTCAAGCTCATGGGGATCAAAAATGCGCCACCAGTTGGGGAAGAATCGGTTGAGTGGCACCTTTTAATTGGACTTGCTTTACTACTAACAACAATAATTTGACAAATTTGTGAATATTGCTCTTGTTCGTTATTTCATGTTGGTATATACATTTATAAGCACAGGCTGATAGCAAAAAGCTGCGTGAAGAGAGCGAAAAACAGAAACGGTTGATGCAAGACCTGGATAGGCAGTATGAAATGGCCCGTGAAAGTACTCACATGGGTAAGGGTATGGGACTCGGTTTCCATGGATAAACTGAATATCGTGATCCCATCCCTAGATATCTTCAAACAATTGACTTATCTAAACGGTAGACTCAAATCTAATCTCAAATAAAAAACAATTTGTTCTACGTTGCACCTCACTATAATTTTAGTTTCACCAACATGCTTTCATTTCTGTTATTCAGATAATCTCGTTATTGTTACTCTTACGTATCTCGGAATTATTTGGTTATTTGTGTATGAATAAAATCTTTATACAATCCGACTATATATATATATATGTGGATCACAATAAATCTACCCGAAACAAAGGGCAAAAGCAATGGAGTTATAGGTGTAGACTAGATTGATGTGGGTGCGCAACTGCATTAAACTGGTTGGGTTGAACTATGACTAGATCTTGGTTTTAGAAGGCAAGTGGTTTTTTAGAAACTCATTACGATGCACTAGTTAACGAGTTTTTCATTTGTCCTTCCTTCTATACTGAAGGTCCTCCCCATTTCTATCTCTGAGATATTACTTTGTAGTTCTTGCAACATGCTGCTATAACGATCAGCATCTCTCCTAAATGTGACAAATCATGGTACATGTGTCCTTACAGACTACAATAATAGAAGAACCAAAGTTCATGAGTGATATAAGCAATTAGGAAAAATACCTAGAAAGGATATCCTCGATGGAATCTGAGCAAGAAGATGTTGAACTTAAAGAAGATGCACTACAGGTCGTATTCATGTAGTTTTTCCGATAAGAACCTCAAAATTAGTACCATTGTTATAAATTGTTATTTGTAAAAAGTATAGCTACGACCATACTTCTTTTGCATGCTATTTTGCACCACTGTAGTGCTTCATCATCACAGAGAGCAGCATATTCTATGCAAATATGGGAGAATCGAAGAATGGCAAGTAGAAATGACTCGGTTTTGGGAGATAATGCTTCCAGAAGAATACGATGATGCTCCTAAGGAACATTAAAGTTCGACTGTTCTAAAGTTGCATAACTTTGCTAATAAATATTAATGAAATATTGTTCATTACTAATTTGCAATGCTGCACCTTCATATCATTGAAGTGTCGATCCATTTCACTCGTAAACCCTGCGAATCTGATTGTTGAATAAATCCAACAAAGAAACGCCTGGTATTCGAAGATAAAAAATGGAAGAGATGAGTCCTCTGTATATAAAAGTTTTCAAATATAGTACAGTAATCCTACAAAAATATTTCAAGAATTGACCTTTATCAAAGAATTATAAAAGAAATGCTACACTTACTGAGTCCAATCTCCTCTATTAGTTCCATCTTTAGTTCACATAAAGTGGAACACGCTTCATTCAGACATTTCTTTTTTTCCTCAATATTTTTTTGGCTACTATAATCGTCTTGAAGTTCACGTCGTAGATGGAAAACATCCTGTGGCGTAATTCTGAAGTTCTATCTATACACATACGATCATTTATAGTAGAAAAATGCTACCTTGATTCACAATGTGAGATTTTTAGTAAAAGAATAAAACGTAGTTTACATATCGTGTGACATATTTTTACTGCTCATTTAGAAGGCAAAAGTGATATTTGTAGATTTAATATTTTCAGGGACCTCACTATATATAAACTTAATAATAATTAACAAGAATTAGGCTTATATATATTAATGGGTATAAAATAGACTAAAAATATAATGTAACTAATGTAGTCAAATTTATCCACAATGCATAGATCAATTGATGCTTGGTATAGTCTAATTCCTAACCAATATAATAACTAATATAATCCAAATATTATTTTGTACACAAGTATTACATTAACCAACACGAATCAATAACAAGTTAAACTTGCTTTATTTAGAATACTGTCACTATAAGTTGAAATATGTAACCTCACTACAGAGGATTACATTTATATCTGTTACCTACCGTAGTCCGCTCATTTTTAGGTTTCGTAGAAGCTTCATATTATATGATCTTTTATCATTTTGAAATTTCAATAATGATTTTGAAGATGGAAGGCTTCCCACAGAAGAATATGGAGATGCTTGTTTATTACCTGAAATAAAGTTTAACATGAATGTAAAGTATATATGAAGAACGCTAAGAAAATTGAAATTCACATATACGCCGCAAATTATTGACTTGGTTTTGTATTAATTTTTCAGTTGTCTACGTTGTTGCCATTCGGTCGTTCTAATGTACTGTTCTCTAGCCTCACATTAAATGATTATCCTAAGCTTAAATGTTTCCGAAAATCCAGAAATTCTCGACTGTTCTGACTAGGTGTTCAAATAAAATACCTTATTCTAACATGACTTGAACGTTTTAATAATAAACAGTACGATAAAATAATTAAAACATTTGGCATTTCTTTTATGCTCAAAACAATATAGTGAACCATAACCTATCTGATCAAATAAGTTGAAAATTTAAAGTCGCTTCGAAATATAAAACAATTTATAGAAGGATAGTGGATTTTTCATCAGCACTGATGTGTTGAAAGTAAATTTATCAATCTTCATGCACCCGCTTATATTGATAATAAATCTATCAACAAATAGAAGCATTAGTTTATTCTTTCTAAAAATAACAATTGTTTTCTTTTGAAAAACATCTTAGCAATTGCTTAGTTTAATCAGTTTATTCGTCTTATTTAACCATTAACAAAAAGCAAATATATAAGCAATAATATTATTAGAATCTTTATTATTAAAACATGCCTTTATTTACATTAGTTCCATCTATATAGCTGTCCAAATCTAGTACACTTTGTCTCTGTGCACTTTTTCCTCGGCCATTTGAGAAGTGAACCGCATTCAACATGACGTCATTTATCTGCGAAATTATTTAAGAAATTCACGAATGTTTCCAGTTATATAGTTCTAGGACATTAATAACTTGAAACAAAATTTACCCATAAATTTCTAATAAAAATCTACATTTTTACTGCATATCAAAAAACAAATTTTTTAAAAATTCACTTTTAATAGAGATAATTCATGCTGATAGTGTTTAATTTTCGTTTACCAAAATATTCTCTAGAATGGACGAGCTACCACCGAAAGTGTCAATGCCACAGAAAAATCAGCAACTGTGAAACCATCCAGTTTGGAGCTCGCGTGAGGTAAACTGGACAAAGATACTAGTCTTGAGCCAATTCTGCTATCGTACCAGTAATTCATAAGAATCTGGGTGTAATATACAAGCAGAGAATCAATGTTGCTTTTGTCTTCTTAAAGCACGTTACATCAGCACATTAGACGGTACAGACAATCGACTCTTACTAGGAGCCCAGGTAGTTTCGTTTGTTCAGTGGATTAAGTTGAGGACTTCGAAAAAAAATTACTAGGGTTCTAATCTTACTAAGACGCTGGCTCTGCTTTGCATTCGTGTCAACGCTTGCAAGTAAGCTGCGGGAAATGCCAGTCCCAATCTAATCAGCAGATAACTCATATCTCATTAGCTAGCGGTGTGATTCTCTTGTGGTTCAAATAATTGGGGCGAGATAGCTGATCCAGAGGTGTGGGTGATCGAGTGAAAGAATTGGCATTTCGGTGTTTGCGATGGCTTTTACCAAGTCAAGTTATATTGTTGTTCCTTTAATCACGAATACTCTTTTCGACACACTTCATGTGTCGACTTTTGGGTTGAAGCGTCGGTCTGCACCTTTGTGTAAACCACTGGCTACCGTTTCACGCTGGAGTGATTCGGAGCGAACGACGCACGGTGGTTTGACCCTAAGCCAGCACTTTCCTATTTCCTCAGCGCTTTCAGACGAAGCCATTCCCATATAGTGAAGTATCGAGCATTAGCTCTTTCTAGCAGGAGATCGAAACCAATTCCAGAAAATATGACTTGAGAGGGCACAGGAAGATCCCAACTAGGAAGTCCTCAGTCCTCAACGAAGGTATAAAAACCTCGCCTTAGTCTTTAGTAGTTAAGGAATTAGAGATAGGATAGGCTATGTTTTAAAAAATTATGTATTTTCTCACAAAAACCCGACAACAGCCCAACGTACACACCGCCAGACTATCCGACCAATTGGAAGNATACAAAAGCTGCAGAAGTATGTCGAATTGTTCCTACGTCTCTGGCGTAACTAACAGACACTAGTCGGACTTTAAGATAAGCCGAGCCTCGACAACTTAGTCGTCAAATAGCGAAACACACACAATGCCACGGCACTACGCTGGGCACTAAGTCATTTATTTGAACCACAAGAGGATCTCGCCGCCAGCTAACGAGTTGTGGCTTTAACTACGAGGATGAATCGATTTAGGAGCTCCTAAATCTTGCCAAATTAGGACCTATCTTCATTTTCGACACTTCTATTAGTATTCCCAATCCCGTCTGTAAATAGTGATTTGTGGGGCGTCGCTACTTCTGCCATGTTTTGACAACCATAGTGTGCCTTAGTTTAAGAAATCGTATCCTCCAGTCACCTTCGACATATCGAATACTCCACTTTCCCTGAAAGAAGAGACGGGCGACCGATCCAGGACTCGTTAAACGCCGTCACGCTACTTCAAACTCGACCAACTGGACATTGGAACGTCATTTCTTAGAGATTTATGCTTACAGCCACAGACAATCCTCACATAGATTTTGTCGTCGGAGCTTCTCTTAAATTAGAAACTGCAATAAACCTCCTACTAACGTGTTTCTAGAATCTTTACTTCCTTATATTCGAGATATAAATGGTAACATGCAGCTATTTAATTTTTACTTTCGTTTATCAACTAGTGCTCTTTAAAGTGTTATTGATACACCGGTCAAGGTCTCATA
>JAJAVP010000267.1:0-53788 GCA_020740425.3 Heterorhabditis indica | reverse complement strand
ATACAAAAGCTGCAGAAGTATGTCGAATTGTTCCTACGTCTCTGGCGTAACTAACAGACACTAGTCGGACTTTAAGATAAGCCGAGCTTCGACAACTTAGTCGTCAAATAGCGAAACACACACAATGCCACGGCACTACTCTGACCATTAAGTCCAGCGACCTCTTTATATAATGTCTAACGACCACTCTATGTGAATGGCTTCGTTTGAAGCTGGACAGCTCTGAAGGTATAGGAAAGTGATGTTCTTATCCACTTTCTTTACCCGTATTTCACGCGGATTGCATTTTTGACGGCAAGAAATGAGACATTCGAGCATAGATCCGTCTTATTTCTGGTTTTCGAAATCCACCTCAGGGAGAGATGGCACGGAGGTGCCAATCAACTCCTGAAACAGCCTGGCACAGATGTGCCGAATGCTTTCGGAACGTCCAAAAATACTCAACAACCTTCGCCAGCGATGTTAGAGCGAACAGACACGAGACCTGCACTTATAAGTGAGAAAGTCGAATAGGGAAAGCCACCAGTGAAGCCAACGGTCAAATCATCCTGCGTCATTCGCTCCGAATCATTCCAGCTAATTTTCCATCGGTCACCAAATGTGTTTCCACGTCTGCTCTCCGAAGTCGGGTTTTTTTTACAGGTGGGTACTTCATACAGCTCATAGCTTTTTTAAAGGAATAGCAGTCTAACTTGAGTTAGGAAAAGCCACCGTAAACACTGAAACGCCCAATCTTCCACTCAGCCACATGCCCAGCTTTTTCCTTTTAAAACGGAATATTTTGGTAAACGAAAATTAAACACTACCAGCAAGAATTATCTCTATTATAAGTGAATTGAAATAATTTTGTTGATTTCTGAACAAAAATGTAGATTTCTATTAGAAACTTATGGATAAATTTTGTTTCAAGCTATCCAGGTCTATGTATATATTTTTATTTATAATCAAACTAATCACTAATTATTTCTTCCGCGCCTTGTTTATTGTTTCCTTTGCTAATACATTCCATGTTTCCCAATAAAATGATGATGTTTAAGTTATGGTGCTATTATTATCTAAACGCTATTCATAAATAGAGAAAAACGTGTTTGGAAGCGCAATACAGTAAAAATCTGGATATAAATTAGAAATGAGGAGTTAGTTAAGACGGTTAGATCAACATAGAGATAAATAAATTATTAAGAAGCGAAATATGCAATGTTTAGACACATTAATACAGTCGATGAGGAGAAGCACTTCTGCCGTATTAAAAAAATTGAAGAATACGACTCTAAATATAGTTGAGATAGCGCTGCTAATACTAGGTGTGGAAAGACAAACAGGTGAGTAAGAAGCTAAGTATGTGTATGTTTATGAAAAATGTATTATTTAAACTTATAAAGCCTAATACACAACAGGATTACAAAGAAAAGGAGCGAGACTATGTTTGTGAGTTGAGCTATGAGTCCACCCCTGCCTCTTGAGAACACATAAGTATTCATGCTCATCTCTAATATAAACACTAAGAATGATTGTTACTTTCAATAATGTTCTAATGAATATGTTCAGAAAATTAAACTATCTAATGATTTACTTCTATTCTAAGGTGCGAAATATTAACTTATTAAAAGTGTTATTTGTAAGTATTTTATTAAAGTAAACAAATAGACAAAATGAAAAAATATATGTGATTAATGTTTTAATGTCTTTGCAATTACAAATCCATTCAATCTATGTAGCCTTGAGAAAGGATTTGGTCAAGTGCTGAGTAGTGTCGCGCTATTCAAGGGGTAACGAGACGCAACTAAGCGGATTTGAAAACTATGATGATTCACTCTAAATAATATTAAGTCGGAAAAACAGATTTAAAAACTTGAACTTCTAGTCAAGAAATATACATTGTCAACATGTTTTGTTTCAGCAGAATAAATATATGTATGAAGACTTTTTTGAAATACGACGATCGTAGAGATTTTACTATGTAAAGATTAGAAGTTAGCTGTCACATAATTCCAATATAAACTAAAAGTTAGTAATAATTCACGCAATATTAAGATTTTATAACTTTACAGTATCATAGATAGTAATATTTGGAATTGTAAAAGGACTGTGTTCAGAGTGGATATAAGTATTCCATTTGTTGAGCAACGTAATTCAATAATTAAGCTGTAAAAATCAATAAAACCTAACATCATTGAATTTTTCCAGTGTTAGATGTACAATTCATCAATTTTCAAAAGTCACCTATTTGAATTCTAGATGGAACAGTGGACTATCCTTGTCAATGTTATAAAATGAACGATGGTAAGAATTTACTACTTATATTCAGAAATTATTCTAGCGTATTATGAAAACAGTAATGACATGAACACTCTAGAGTTAATGTGGTAAAATTAACAAGTTCCATGATAAAATTAAAATTTTAAGATAAAGAGGTTTCTTAATGATAATCCAATATATCTAGATTGATAACGACGTTTTACAATAATCTCACAATTTGATTTGCCGTCAGTGACAACTAGATATTGAATAAAATTTTGATCAAAGAACTTTTTCATTACTACCACAGGAAAGCTAGACATATTGCTAACTATAAAATTTTCAAGATATAGTATGCACAGAGTATACAAGAACAATAGGCTTAACAATTTCTTTAATCAAATCAATATTATCCAACCAAAGTGAGTTTCGCCGACAACGGCGTGTAAATAGAAAGACATGTACTAACGACTTTGGGTTTACATAAAACGACTTGGCTTAGCGAGTACTAAAGTTCACCTATTTTATGCTTAGTATAGCTAAAATAAATATTTAATTTGAATATATCTCATTTCTATACCTTTATAGTATAAGTAGTATTATTTTAGTGCTTTTACCGATATTTTCAAAATGAGAATTATATTAGTTAATTTCAAAGTGATTTAGTGATTTAGTGACTAATTAGGACAATATTGATGGAGAATAAATATCGGTATTTCAGGAATGTCTAGCAAAATTTCAAACGCATAATTTTTGTTTGTTAAATGTCTGTAATACGATAAAATGTAGTTATGAAAAATTCTAAGAAAGATGTGATAGAAAAATTATGGAGGAACTTGAGACGAAGAGATAATGCACTTTCGACTAAGCGACCCCCAAGGTATAAACGGTTGTCTGAACTGGATTGCATCTCCCGTTTCAGGTATTTGATAAGGGTGGCATACACGACATAGGAGAAACTAAAGGCTTACAGAAATATATCGTAAGAATATGCCCATAAACAGAAGGTAGAGTCCTCTTTATAAATATGAAAAAATATCTTTAAAAATATCACAACTAAGTAGCATCAAATTGAAATACCTTGAAAGCTATAATACATTACTTACGAACCCCACCAAGGAGGTTGGACTTTTTAAATACTACATGGTAACAGAGATGCCATATTACTAGAATATTCATAATTAGTAGGAAGAGAAGCTAGTGATGGATACAAAACTTTTATCGCACCACAGAATAGGTGAATGGAAATCATAGTTATAAATAAAAAATAATTCATAATCTTCACATCTCGAGTTTGATAAACTTATGCGCTAATAACTAAACTTTAAAACGTAATTAACCTAAGAACCGGTAAGGACAAACAGACCATTGGCATCACCACTATCTTTTTAGTTCAAGGAAACAAACTAGAAGCACCATTATATATAATTCAACATAATTCAAGGTTACTGCCCATTGAAGTTACGCAAATAAATTTCAGCGAGCATTATCTAAATGAAAACCGAAAATACCCTTTAACTACTAAATCAAACTATATTTAAGTAGATAACTCGGCGAAAGTATAGTGCTTCTAACATAATCATACCTAATCCATGCATTCACAATTTTAAATATATGAAAGAAAGTATACCTTTACATTAATTATCCCAAATCTTTTAACCCTACAAGAGACTGCTTAGTGGCACAAATAACCTGCCTTAAAATACGATCAAAGTATTTGTTCATATCGCCTTTAATAAATTACTTTAAAAAATCAAAGATCTTTTCAACAACTTTAAAAATTCAGTTCATCCAAAACTGGTGGTGAGTATTTGCAAATAGAACAGGCAGGATTTCATATAAACTAGTTCCCTCAAATCATTCACTAAGTACACTATCATTATGAGTGAATAAGCACTGTTTATGAGTGACAAAACGATGGATAGAAGAAAAACAAAGTACAGTACCCAACGAAATAAATGTACCACTATGAAATATATTTCGTACTTACGATATAAATTAATAATGGCTTATTTAGAATTATATAGTTAAATCATTATACAACCAATGAAAATTAATGCTAAAAACTGATACAATTCATACATGTTTATATATCAATATTGACAAAAACACTTGAGGGTAGTGAGAAAGTCGAGAAGTGGAATTGCTATGCTCCGTTGGATGCCCACTTGACAGAATCGAGAATCAAACGGACAAAATACAAGGCTAACCTGGACACGGAATGCTGAATATGTTTAAAATGGCAATGCCCCTTTCTCGTTTAATAATCTTAACTCACACTAATTGAGTACACATTAAAAAGTTCATTGCAGAAACACGGCATTTTTAAAAGGAAAAACCTAGCAATGGTATATAATTAATAAATTCTGAAAATTAATGAAGTTCAGAACAATACTTTAAATTAGATTTCAGAAGATACGACTTAATAGTTAAAAACATTACAACTTATAACAGAACGTATATAAAGATAGAACTTGGGTCAAATTATGTAGGTAAGCTCCTAAATCATCAAAAATAACTATACAGCATTGTGTTGAGCAATACTATAAACAGTCTCAAGCAATTTTATGCTACGATGATACCGCTGAGAACGATACCGCATGTGAGATCGCCAACTGGAGATTATAGCAATAAACTATTAAAATTTTGCAGAAACTTTTCTAGAAGCTATACTTACCTACTCTTCACTTCCTTCCAATGCCGAGAGTATTCTTTTCTCAGAACTTCAATATTTTCAGGGTCGATAGTTATATCAAAAACATCCAGGGTTTTTCTATCAGGCCACAATGTCTCGACGGGATATGGTGATTTTGCACGCGGTAAAGCGTGAATCTCACGAGTAGCAAGAAGATCCTTACCAATACTTTTTTTCATAAATACTAGACGTTTTAAAATAATAAAAGGTAAATACAAACCAATGAAGCATCACTGGGTGGGGGAACCAATGGCCCCGTATGCATTATATCGTCACTAGCTTTTCCTCGCATCCATGCACGGCAAAGTTGGTACATCGTGTCACTGCGTCCATCTTGTAGGCCAAAAGGTTTACCACGCAATTCGAATACTACTTCTAAATATCAATAACGTTTATACTTAGAAGTAACCAGTCATTGAAAAAATAAGCACTTGAAATATAATAAATATATTTGTTAGTGCTGGGCTCACAGACAAGATACTTTTTCCTTTTTTGTTAACAGAAGAAAACAGTAATAGAAATACAAAGAAAAGACTATAATTTCCTAAGCCCAACAGTGGAAAAAATACATACGCTTATCTTTGCTTCCAAATCGGACCTTTCTAGGTCTACCAGGTCCTCTCCTCCCTTGTTCCTCTTCTTCTATGCCTATTCTACAATAACAGTATACTTAACGACAAATAAGAATATACTATATCATAAGTATAAAGATATTGTTTATTATCCACGATTTTTTATCAGCGGTGGTAGTAACTGCAGGGGCTTCGCCTTGTTTAATGGATGTCAAAAGAGTTCCAAGTCGATGACGTGCAAACTTCATATCAGGAGACTCTGGTGGAACACTTGAATCAGCAAGGCGAGCGCTAAACATAAAATAACTAATTATGCAAATGGATATGATAACAAGGTTTCTAACCCGAATCGTTTTGTAGGTGATAAAGGCATGAAATCATGCGAAGATGGCATCTCTTGGGAACGATGTTGTGAACAAATAAGTTGGGTATCAGGTAGAATAAACTCATTTAATCCACCGTCCATCAAATCTTGCTCCATCTAAACTTCAAATTTGCGTAAAGACGCACATACATTTATCAAATAACAGATACGCTACTGCATAAATTCAGCCGCATGAACAATGACATATTAAGCAAATTAGTAAAGTACTATAAGCAGTTTATCCCAATAAATTCATTATTGAAAATCACAATGGGTAACACATTTCAGGTAACTATAATGTCTATACACAATTCTTAGAAGTCATTTGTATGGTAATACTTGAATATAGAGCAAACCATAAGTCTTATTTCAAATCTATGTATGAAGTCACTGTAATACTATAAGAACACTGAATAATATAAGGAAAAATCAAATTAATACAAGAACAACACATGGAAACCGTACCAATATTAATCTCTTTTAATGGGGACATTTCCTGCTGTTGCATAAGCTATGAAGGTTCCTACAGCAATAGTAATGGAATATATAAAACGAGTAGCTACTAGAAACCAACCACGCATTTCAGCTAAAACGAAAAGAGCCCTGAAAAATTTAAGCATAGTAAAGATAGTAATCGTAATTTGAAAATTTTTGCACCAGTGTTGAAGAGGAAGAATATTTCAGTAATTGTTTACTTATATGTATATATATATATTAGGTGTATGCAGAAGTTTTAGTCCTTTATTCACACTTTGGTATAACTATTCAAAACTAAAATAAATTCCTCTTTTTCACCTATTTAAACGGCTACTCTCGTAGTTTTTGGAAAATAATTTCACAATTTAATGGTAAACAAAACCTCAGAAAAAAGTAATGAATACAATAAACCACCAAAATCAGGTGACTTTGATATCCATGGCCAACAATACTCTGGAACACCACGAACGTTGAAGACTGATCTTTTCCATGGGAAATCTATCGCAAACACGAAAGGAACTCGAGGAACAGCTGGGAGTTGGTCAAGCAACAATTTCGAGGCGATTGAATGGGATGGAAAAAATTCTAAAGTGTGGAAAGTGGGTACCGCATGAACTCTTCAAGAACAGCATCGACCGATAGATACACCTCGTTACTTGTTAGGCAGCGTAGAAAGGACTGCTTGTGGAAAAGTGTTACCGACGATGAAAAATGGATCAGGCACGACAGTCCTAATCGCACATATTCGTGGATAGGCCCCGCCAGTTATCGACGGCAAAACCAATCATCTCTGCTGAAGAAGTTCTTTTGCGCATCAAGGGGGATATGTAGGGCGTGCTGTTTTACGAACTTCTTCAACCGAATGAAACGGTTACTGACGAATGCCACTATTGTCAACTGGTTAATTTGACCGACCTAATAGAACAAAAAAGACCATTCATTGGACAAGGTAGTCGGAAGGTAATTTTGCTGCATGAAAACGCTAGGCCGCATGTTACTTTGAGTACTCATCAAACCATTTTGAACTTCGGCTGGAAAAGTTCTCCCGTACACAGCTTATTCCCACGACTTGGTGCCTTCGGATTATCATTTATTCCGGTCGATGCAGAAATGTTTAGCTGGACAGCAATTTCGAGATATGCCAACATGCGAAAACAAATCGATGAATTCATTGCCTCTAAGCCGAGGTTGTTCTATCGCGAAGGGATCCGAAATTTACTCGCGAGATGGCAGAAGGTCATAGAAAGTTAGGGAAAATATTTTGAAAATTAACTTGTACTTTATACAGTATTAGAATAAACTGGAAGTTTGGAAAAAAACAACTAAGGCTCTTGCATACACCTAATATATATTCACTCAAGAACATTTAGTGTAATAAGACAAACCACTGAAAAAAGATTGTTTAAAATAAAAAACGTGAAAAATTGTTTCTTGGAATCTTAAAATACTCTATTAACCTATTGCAATGGCTAGCATAGCACGAAATGAAAAAAAATCATTAAATCCATTAACATACTAAGTATGGCCCGACTCGACTTTACAACAATTAAATAATGAAATATAATGCCCATAAAGCAAAAAAAACCGTAGTTTTCCTTATTTATTCGTTTCCTTTATTTAGGTAATGATGTTTCAAAAAACCTCAATTATATATAGTAACAAATACAACTTACTGATATATAAAAGTATGAAGAACACATGCGGTGAGAAGGATGAAAACAAGACTTCGGTTAGCTGACCGTGTAGCCATCCAGCTTAATGCAGCCATTGATATAAAAAGTACCAAATCAGATGATGAATCAAATGCAGTTTGGATCCAACGCCATGAGAATGCTGACGATCTAAACAAGTATATACAGGATTGTGATATCAACCAATAAAACCAAAAATTACTAAAGTTAGACTAAATCTTAAATAATCTCTGAACCAATATTATGGGATACCAATTACAAACCTGGCTCCAACCCAGAATAAAATAAATCTACTAGCGATAGAGTGAGCAGCACCCCATCCTAACCCACCGGAAAGGAAGCGTACCTGAGAGAGACAATACTATATAGCAAACAGTAATTCCAGAATCTCAAACTCAATTTTCATTCATTATTCCTACCTCACCCTTCCCAGTTAAAAGATTTGTCATGACCATATGCATTCCAATAACATCAACAATATCCGCACTACTTTTCAGCAATTCCTAAATAATACTATTACAAATCTATGGAAAAAGTAGTAAAGGAGTAAATAAATTAAATAGCAAATATTAATTCACCGGAAGTACAGCGAATCCTTCACTATCGGTTGCTGGTAAGTACGTAGCGAGAATATACAATTTCAGTAATTGAGTTATTAAGTATCCAAAGCCAGCTTGTGCACATCGCCAAACAGAACTGTATTCATTCAACCCTAAACTTACTACACAAAATACAGGTATAATAGAGAAACAGAGGTGAGCCAATTTAATTATTTGACTAGTTATGGTGAGTTACACTAATCACCACATCATAATATGAAGTAAATTAGCATCTGCTAAACATAGGTCTGACCGGTAAATGCAATAAAATAAAGTAATTAATTACAACATACCTGAATACTTATATGCCACAAAATATGGAGCATATGCAAGAAACACACAATTCACGAAGTGAAAAAATGTCATAACTAAAATTTCAATGATTATATATTATTCTAATAAACTGTAGAAATGTGAATAAGAAATTTTACTTAGCTATATTAAAGCGCACACTTTTATACGAATAAGGGCTACGAGTTACCAGGCAGAATACCACGGTTTCTATATATATATATATATATATATATCAAACAGCTAGAAATACATCTGGATATTTAAGAAAAACAAAACATACAATATAAGTAAAAATTTCCAAGCACTTTATGGTCAATGACCAACTAAAGAGAATAAGCAGCACCTCAAAATTGGTTGTTTTGATGAATAATTCTCGTGTTTAGATTCTTTCCATAAGCATTTAATAGCGCTATATTTCACATTAACTTATACACGACTCTTGCTTATATGCTTTTCGAGAACACCAGTAAAAAAGCTCCATATAAATTACAAAATGGTAAGGATTTATTCTAGAGATACTACAAATTATCTATAGATTGTTAAAATATTCCTCACCAAAATGCAAATCCTATTCTAAACTGCATGTGCATTTGTATGAATGGAGCAGAATATTCTACCAACGTCCCAAAATTAACTATAAATGATTTTTTCTTGTTTTAATGTATTATTGAAAGAAGATAAATATCAGTGGATTAAAACCATTTCTAAAATTCCAGAAAGATCATTTAACGGGAATTTTAGAAAATATAACAAAGCCATCAAGTCAGTTTTTATTTAACATTTATATTATACTGATGAATTAAGCATGTTTTTGAAGTACTCACTCATTATTAAGGAATCCGTTGAAAATCAGTGATTAAAATAAAGGTTAAAGTGAAAAAACGTAAATGATGTGAGGTAGCCTTATAACACACTAGGTTATGGATTAATTAATGCTTGTCTCGAAAAAAATTAGTTATAATTGTTATGTAATAGTAATATCAAAGCTGGATGTGTAATAAGTTTTATTAACTAAGTTAATGTGCTTTGTTTCAGGTTACTCAGTATTGAGTCATCAATATGTATGTATGGATTTCTGATATCCACTCTATTATCTAATAATTACGAATGGGAAACGCGTTAGGGTCTTCTAGTACAATTCCTATAATCAGTCTAGATGATGCCAGAGCGCATAGTAAGTGCATATTTCAAGTATTTGTAACTTGCGATAGAACCAATAGCATTGTTAGTCCTTCACCGAAAAGATAACATTTAATAGCTTCTTAGTTTGTAAATAGTTAGTGTCTACATTTTTTATAAAATTCAATTTTCATTTAGTAAGTAATGAAGAATCAGTATTTTTTTGATTTCGGAAAATTTTGTTATTGTTTAGTCGGAATCAAACTAAATCGTCCTTATATTATAATGTATTGGTCTACTTAATATTAAAAGAGTATTTCACTTTTTAAGCTACACTCAATATATTTCAGTATCAGATGATGAATATAATCGGATATATAGCGCATTTGCTAGATTCAAGAAACCTTTCATCACTTTTGATGTGAGTTATGTTTTGCATCATTACAATATCAAAGTAATTTTGAGTGTTTTGTAGGAATTTTGTTACCATGTGTTGGGTGGAACTCGAATTCCGGAGGAGAAGCAGCGTGAGCTCTTTAGATTCTGTACTAGAGGAAGTGAAACTCTCTCATTTGAAAACCTTCTTTGTGCACTCGTCGGATTATGTAGAGTGGAACAAGTACAAGCAAGTAGGCTGATTTTATGGTGTCATTATGACGAAATTCATATATTTTACTTATTGTCATTTTGATACTTGAAAGCAATATTGATTTGTATATTAGCTTTTCATTATATTTACTTCGAAGAAGAGTATAGTTTAAAAAGTGAGAAGATCTAACGCTATACTTTTCTAATAATAAAAGAACGTTGCTCGAAAAAATGGAGCAAATACCAGTGTTAAACCTATAAGTCTTCCTAATAAGTTTTCATGGTTTTAAACTTAATTAATCTTATTATATATATAGTGTTTCAGACTTCATTGAAGAATACACTGAGTTTTCATCCTGGGGTCTTCGTCCACCTTTGTTAACTATTCCAGTGAATGATTCTTACATTTCATTTTACGAAGTTATGTCATATGTAACTCATCGTAAGTTATTTTAAATACTGACGATTCAATGGGATTTATATCCATTGAAATTTTTATATTCTTATATATAAACTACTATTTAATTTCACATTCATATTTTAGTTTCTGTTGACGAAGTAATGGAACTAGAAAAGGTATTTGCAACAATTAGCGACAGATCTGTATGTAAGCTGTCTAAAGGTAGATGGGAAGCAGCATTATCAGGATGTTTTCCTAATAAATTTGTGGATCGGTATGTTTTAATTTAATTATCTTCTTACAAATAATGGTAAAAATAAGTTGGACAACTTTTTAAACACGACTTTAAGTTCATTATCTTTACTAAGTAGTAAATATAAAATATTGGTAAGATTTTGTTTATGTATTTCAGTGGGCACAGAACTTTAGAAGTGCTTGAGATCTAGTTCTTCGTATTTTATTAGTCCTGCGTTATTTTAGGGCGTATTGATTTTTCGGTTGGATTCTAGTAAAACTAATTCATGCATTCTCGATTTGAAAACTTTAACTTATAATTCACAGAGTTTAAATAATATTAGGTTATTAAGAGAATTTAATACTTATATGAGTATATATATATTTGAAACTATGTCTATGGTTTAGATTGTTCCGTGTATTTGACGAAAATGGAGACCAGCAAATCGACTTCCGTGAATTGGTCTGTGGCCTCTCCGCTATGTGCAGAGGACCATTTCCTAGCAGATTATCATGTATCTATTTTTATATTTTATTATTGTTGGTAGTTGTGGTAAATTTAATATATCAAAAATTTTTAATTTATTTTAATATTAAAATATTTCTTCGAACTGATACTGTTCATTCAGTTTTGGCTAAACTTTGGGATGATGACTGTGATAATATGCTTTCTGATTTTGAACTTCAGAACATGTATGATGATCTTAATGTGGTTGGTTAAAATTTAAAATAATAAGTATTACTCACTTTATTGGGTTATGTTTCAAAATAAAGTGTGGTTTATCAGAATCTTTTCAGCCTTTAAAAGATAGAACAGTTGTGAAGAGTAGCGATGAAAAAGCAGCAACTGTTGATTTTGCTACATGGGCGAATGCTAATGAATATGCAAAGGAATACTATGCTATGGCAGTGGAAATAGGGCATATCTGTCTTGGTCTCCGACCGGAAGCGTATAAAGTTGAATTCGCTATAGTTAGGTACATACTAATTCATTCGTGTTTTGACTTTTAACGAGTTATATATTATCATTTATTTCAGCTCATTTGAGCGACGTTCACGTGACTTACCCTTGCCTGAGTGGAATATTGTTTCTTCTTCATGGCACCAAGAATGGGCAGAAATGGCTGCCGAAGGCAAAGTGCCACCTCCTGTTAATAATTCGAGCATTAGGGGAATCAAAGCTGATGATGGATGGAGCGGGAAGGTAATTTATACAAATATAAAGTATGAATTTTTGCTATATATAATATGTATATATGTAGTTGCAACCTAGGTAGCCTGTATATCAGCAGAATCAGCTAATCTTCGATTTAATGTTTCGAAAAAAGAGTTCATTGCTGTTCTCCCGACATTATGGCGAGCGTGGCTACGCTGGCATGGAAGTGCACTTTCTGTATGTGGATATCAACGATTATATGGTTTTGTAGTGTTATGTTAAAAGATTTGTGCTAGTAGATGTATAATGAATTTTATTAAAGGTTGACGGACAATTCACTCGAAAACGATTAAGTGGAGAATTCTTTGATGATGGAAAGGAGGCTTTAGAGTTGTATCCACTAGATATATTGTTATTAGGACATGACAAAAAGAAGATGAAAGACGTGGATGGGATTCAGCAGACATCTCCATGGGCTTGTGCACAAGTAAATCTTAATATAAATTGTTTACTTTATCACTAATAAATTTATTTTTTAAGGTCTCACGAAGTATGACTGTGGATGAACTACTACTTCTTTGCAGAAATGAATTGAGGCTCGGTGATGGAGAAGCTAGGTTCTTAAGCCTTAGTAATCACTATTAAACTTTCTCTAAATTATAATTAAGTAGTGTGTTATATAGTTTATTTAATTTGTATCTTTATCTCATATGAGTTGATATTTATAGACTGTGGTTGGTGGGTAGGGAAAACGGAGATGGTGCGAATACGTTACTGGATGATGGAAAAAGAACATTGCATCAGCTGGCGAAAAAGGAAAAACGAGTTAACAAAGTAATGAGAAAGTCACTGGAATTTATAGTTATAACGGCTAATGTTAAAACGAATTTAATGTTTAGTTTTTGCTCGAGCTTCGCGATTCTAATGGAGTTTGGCCAGAGGAGTTACGAGCTTCACTAACTGGAACTCAGATAGCATCACTAGCTTCCACGTCATGTAAGATAAATAAATTTCTTCTTTAAGACTTGAAATTTCATGAATTTCTAGGTCGCCCAGGAGCTGTTGGGTTGGTGAATTCTGGTAATTTCTGTTATCGTAATACAGCTATACAGTGTTTGGCTCGTGTATCTCCATTGACCGAATATTTGTTAAATGATGTTAGCCTTTCCGAATTTAGGAGGTTAGCCATTTTTATGGTTTTGTTGCTTTATTATTGTTTATTATGTAGTTTAGAGATGACTGTAATAACTCATTCGCCACTACATTGGAATACTCCAAGTTACTTAAGGAGATGTGGAGTGCGAAGAAGAAAAATATATCGCCAAATTACTTTAATGTATGTACAGTTAACTGCTCTCTTATTTGGGTAGATTGACTGAATTTTATTGCTGTTTTTTCTCAAGAACTTTTTTTAGGATGCTATCCGTTTAGCAGATCAGTTTGATGACGGTGAACAACACGATTGCCAGGAATTTGTTGCGTATCTTATCGAACGATTCCACGGTTGTATCAGCAAGTTAGAACAAGAAAATCATGGAAAAGTGGATGATACAGAAAATAAAGAATTCATCACCATGAAAAGTGAAACTACAGAGTTATCTGATGATGAGAAAGGAGAAAAGGTGTTATTAACTGCTCATAATTTCTAGAATGATTTCTTCTGCCAGTTTAGTTTTAACAGATAAAGTTTGAATATAAAATGTTCTATAGGCTTGGACCCATTATCTACGCGAAAACAATTCATTAGTGACCTCTCTTTTTGCAGGTAGCTTATTTTCATATTTTTATGTATTATTTTTATATTCATAATTCATTTTTAGGACAGCTTCGTTCTCGTCTTATTTGTCGAATGTGTAAATCTTCATCATCAGTATTTGAGGTATTTACATCACTCAGTTTACCGATTGGATTCGAAAATGTGGAACTATATCAGATTATTGGTCAGCAAATGTTTACCGTTACAATAATTATTAGGGATATTGCAAAAAAAAATCTGATAACTTTTGCGTATTAGTAACTCATCAAAAGCATTACTCTAATTAAGCTATTAGAAAAATAAAATATACATTTATCTTACAGTAGTGCATCGAGATGGAAGAGTGCCCCGAAGATATGGCTTCCGTTTACCTCGAGACTGTACTATTGGATTTTTTAAAGGACTAATCGCGGAAGCTTGCGGAATAACCAGGTCATCACTCACCATTCAATGCCTTAGTAATAAGGGATCTTTTATGGTTTGTTCTATTACCAATTTTTGTACTATTTATGTGTAATAATAATTTTTCTATATTTGATTTGTTTTGTTTTTAAATACGAATATTATATACATGTGCTAGTTATTTCGATTTTTTTAGTCAACATCGAATTCTCCTGTAGATGATACCATTACTCTGAGTTCATTTCCATCTGGAGCCAGACTTTATGCTCTACAACTTCCAGAAAATATTCCAGAATGGAGAGTAGCTGTTCATCGAAAATTGGTTAGTTGTTTTGATATATATATATATATATATATATATATAATATTTACTTGTAGCAGTACAATCATGACTCATATTTTCTTGGTTCTACTGGCGGGTTTGTTGTTACCCGTTTTGGTCTTCCTATAATAGTACCTTGTCCAAATAATATAACTGGGAAAGAGCTTTATGAAGACGTAATGACGCAGGTACAGTTCGGACAATTTTTATATAAAGAATTTTTATTATTCTCATAGATCATCATCAGATGCGGCGTTTTATGGATTGTTCTACATCTGCTTTCTCGAACAGAGCTCTTGATCCGTTGGTTATAATTTCTAGTTCTTTCAAAACATTTTATTTTGAGTTGAAACTATTATCTTTATGGACGAAAGTAAATTTTTCAATACTATTTAATCTATATCAAATATGTTTAGCTGTGAAGATATTTCATCTGGATATCCCTTTTCATTATGTGTAGTAGACGATTCGTGGGAATGGTGTGGCCAATGTTCGGCTCTTCGATTTTGTCGTGGTTGTGCAGTACGACCAGACGAATCAAAAGTCAGAACCTCTCCTAGTTAAATTGTGTACTACTTTTCTCTTCTAAAAATAGTTAAGAGGAGGTTTTTTCCTCACTATGTGTTATGTAATTATAGGCTCACATTCCGGATAACTGTGCTATTGCTGTGGACTGGCTACCAATTGCTTTGTATCTTAAGTACAATCACTCTCAAGAACTGGTCTGTAGTTTTGTTATTCGATTTATGGTTTATTATGTTACTACCGTTCTTTTTTGATTTAAGGCATGTGAAGATGATGTATCAGTAGCGGATACATGGTCCCGTCATTTTGCTCCTTCTTCACTGGAGCATTGCCTTGAGAAATTCAGTTGTCCAGAAACTCTTGATGCATTAATCCATTGTGAAAGATGTAATGAGAAGACAAAACGTGATAAGGTCATGACTATCTGGCGATTACCTCGCTATCTCGTAAGTTTCTGCGTTATTTATATTTCTGTGAAAATTGAATAAGATTTGTAGATAAAATAAGAGGTTTGCGAGGTCTAGAATTAAGTTCACTGTTAGAGTATTGTAAATCTACTTCTATTTCAGATAATTCACTTAAAACGTTTTGAATTCCTGCGAGGTGAAGGGCGAATGGGGAAATGTAAACGTATTGTTAATTTTCCCTTAAGGCAGTTTAATCCTGCACCATTTGTTGATCGGCCTAATGGTAGCAAGTATGAATGTATTGCTATAGCGGTTCGTTGTTTTTCTTAGTAACTGATAATCTCTTTTCTCTAATTCCTTTTTAGAACCACTATGGGCAGCTATCTTCGGGGCATTTCGTTGCCTACGCTAGAGGTAGCGATGAAAAGTGGTTGCTTCTTAATGATTGTTCGGTTAGAGTATGTAATTCTTTCCAGATTACCTTGGTTATGTTGTAATTTAACATTTGTATTGATATTACCGATAAATTGGATCTACCTACTTCCACTTTCAGGAAGTCTCCGAGGAGGAAGTAGACAGAGCAGGAGCTTATCTATTATTTTTCGAGAGGAAAAACTAAGAAACTTGGATACTGATTTTTAAGATTACTTCAACGTGACGTATTTTGTAAATTTGTAATGTCAGAAATTTTATAGAAGTATCTAACCTACCGCGCCAATTTTTCTTAAATCATCTATTAGATAACATTTTCCTGAATTGTGCCTTTATACTAATTAGTTTTTAATTTATTGATAAAGATTATATAAAATCTACATACATCTCACTTCATACAATGAGTGACATTCTATTTTATAATATTAATGTTTATGGGTATTAATTGAATATATAGATGTTGAGATTAATGTATGTGATCAGTGAAACATGTGTCCCTTGAAACGGGTTGATCTGTGCTGTTGTTTACCACTGAGCAATACGTGTCGTTGCTTATCGTAACACGGATACGGCCACATCAAAGCACTTTCATTATCGTTTCCTATCACGAACTATATCAGCCAATAATCAATAAATGAACAATCAAATTTATCCAACTATACTAAGATGAAAATTAATGATTAGTTAATATAAAAGCATACAACTTCTTAATAGCGATTCTCACAAATAACAATAGTGAAATCAAAATTAGTGAATGGCCTATGTACACATTGTGATATGGCTCGTAGACTCTCAAGGCAAGAATGAAAGATAGACAAGGCATGCAATCAATTTCAAATCAATATAGAGATACTTATTTCATGATATGGACACTCGTTCACCGCTCTCACGATTTCTTGTGTTTGTCACGGCGATCTTTAGCACGCCTAAAATTAGTGAGAATAGTTATTTTGTGCATAAAAAGTGCCTACCTTAATTCTAATATGCCACTACCATTTTCGACTTTTGATTTATTTTTGCAGATGACTAGATCCCTATATTGTTCTTCTAGTCCCCTGTTTCCCAACCCGTTTATGATAGGTCTTCTCTATTGTAGTCCTTCTGTCGTCCACATGCGGCCTACTTTCAACGTCGTCTTTGTTTATAGAAACCGTTCCCTTCGACCCTCAATCGTAAATTCTCGTCGTGCTATGAAAGGCAGACATGCGCGACACCGTAGCCATTGCCCCGCCTCCTGTTACAGTAATCCGTCCGTGTCGCCACTCCAATTATCTGCCATAAAGTTGGTAATTTGAAGTTGTAGAGACGATAATTTTCCCAGTCTCATCTCAATTGAGACCGTTTTATTGTCTTTTCATGGACGTTGAGGCTAATTTGAAGAGGAGTACAATATATACTTGTACTTCATTGTAAAATTCATCATAACGTAAATTTCTCGCTCAAAGAATACCAAGAAAGACCACTCATGACTTTGCTTTCTAACCATTTAGTACCATTTCGTTTGTATATTACTGGACGCACTTATCACAGAAGCAAAGATCTTCCAGATAAAAATATACAATATTTAACACCTGATGGTTTGTGCCAAGAATAATTATTTTTGTAGAGTACGATAGTCGTGTCATGCACCTGTCTGTTCGTTATCGCAGACGCGGCTCCCTAAATTCCCAGAAGATGAAAGCGACCGCATCGCGTGAGTTATAGCATTACGTAATGAGAAACGGATGATTAGCCGCTTAGCGCGGTCACCTTAGGTGGCAACAAATTAAAGTATTCTGGAGGAATTTTGCGTTTAAATATCTTTAAACTATCAATAAGTTTTGCAGAAAAAATGCCATACCTATTTTGGAACCATATTTTTATCTGCCGTTCCGTAAGATTTAGCATAGTGGATAATTCAGTTTTACGCTCTGAGGTAACGAAGTGCATGGTACAAAATTCCTGAAAGTTAGAGATGTTATGTATGGAATCAGGGTTTTAATATAGATAGAATTGTTTTATAAATTAAGAAATAATACATAGTAGTACCTTCTCTAACTCTAGCCGTTGATGGTCAGAATAAACCATCCTGTACTTGTCTGTTGTCCTTACTCGTACATCTTAAATAAATAATATTAAATAGTATTATATCCTACAACAAAACTATTAACTAATTTATTCTTCTATTAATGCTTCAAATTCTCTATTTAATAGTAAATGACCTTAACAGTTGCTCTGACGAGTTCCCACTAGTGCTTGCGCAAAGCATTTTGTAATACCATAAGTCTGTTGTGATACAAGACAACTAAGAAGAAATTTAAGGTTACATAAAAGTGTTATATCAGTCAAAACATAGTCATTATAGTGCTCATATCCAAATAACGAAAACATTCACTTTCATAAGAAGGAAACTACACTGTCAGAATAAATATTTTAAAATCCTGAATTTTTAGATCCCCATTATTCTATAATGGTACTGGTAATTAATAGATCGATTGTGTTCAATTGAGTAAGGCCTTATCAACACTCTAATCGGTAGCAATCTCTAAAGTGGCCGCTGTCAAGTGATAACACTCAAGCTACCACTGTGGCGCCTAAGTCCTTGATGCTACTGGGTCTCAACTCGATTGTAAACGATCACCTTATCACGCAAGAGGTGAGAAACGAGTATAAATCGGCTGTAAATACAGTTGTAAGCCGAGGTGATTACGAATTTAAGAATCATATTAATTATAGTAACTACTGTTCTAAACACTTAACCACGTTCCAGCAAGAAAAATTATTAGGGTTATTGGTGTTTTCATCAGAAACAACAAAAAACGAAGAGAAAAGCGAGACTAATATCTTAAATTTATAACCCTTGGAAACACTAACTATTAGTCCCTGGTCCTGTTCTGTAGGGAGGATTAGAACTAGATGGTTTTGGTAGCTTCATTGGAGGCATTTTCCACTGGCTAAATGCCTAAATTAGTTATTTCATAATAAAACTATAATAACTTTTATACACAAAATAAGGTAGAATTAGACAACTAAATTGTTAGATAGTATTCGTGGTAAAAAATACCCTTGAAAAGATGGAAATAAGGAAAATATTTTGTATTACACTATGACCTGTTGATAATCTTGGGGATTGTATCCGACATGAGCTATGGGGTTAGGATAATAAGGCATTGGATTCATTTTATAGTCCACTTGTCCTGCCACTGATGTAGAAGGAAATGGATCAGAAGGATAGGACTAAAATTGGGAATTTTGTCTTCTGTACAAAACTCTGCTTGTCATTTCTTTATTCATGTTCTCTCTTAACTTATAAAAACTGTTAATGCTTAATTATTGCATAAACATAATTATTTTCAAAATATTATAAGTTGTACTGTTAATACGTATATGAAATCCAATTCATAAAAGGTTATTCTGTTAGTAAAATTTACTAACCTCGTGACCCTGATTGGAGAATGCTATTGGGTAAATGGTTGGATCAGTCCACTTGGGAGGCTCTGGGTAACTTCCATCAGGACCCATAGAAGGCCAACGTGATCCAGGATAAAATCCTTGAGGAGCTATACTATCAAATGCAGAGGGCTGCAGCATGCTTTGCTTATCGCTGAAACTGTGTACGATTAAGCGGACCAAAGCTCCGCCCCCACTTGGAGGGTGGAGGACAGTAATCGGATGAGGAAAGGTAAATGGTATGAGTAGAATACGGTATAGGAAAGTCAAAACAATCATTAAACAGAATAAAGGAAAATTATGAATGATTAATACCTTATAATATCCGGTGAAGTATACCATAAGGGAAAGACATTAGTTGACCATACATTTGTTTCATTCTTGACTAGCGAAGATCTATCGGACATCTATACTAAACATTATATGTATATTAACGTGTAACACAAGACTAAACCAATATGTATAGACAATAAGTATAATGGTTTTCATCTTGTGTGGTACTAACAGGGATAAAACTTTGATAAGCATGTGTGACAAGTTTGTAAAATACACCCAAAGATAAGAACCAAGACCCTAAACTGAAAAGTGCTTATAATTTTGAACACCAAGTGCGAACGAAAAAGTAGGGAATCTGCTGTCAGCCGCTCCACCTATGGTTATAGATACACGATAAGAGAGGAGAGGAGAAAAAGATAATCAGCACGTCACCTATCGATTATAGGTTTTAGAAATCTACAGTAAGTTAATCACAGGACTACTTTAAATCTGTTCTAAAATATTCACACTGGATTCTTGCAAAGTTGTAAATTATTATAACTATAGTTGCCATCATTAAACATAGTAAAAATCTAGATATTTTCCTTCGTAGACTTTACTACCCTTCTATCTTCCGCTGAATTGATCAGGTAAACAAAATTTTCTTGTTAATTTTAGTGTCAAAACTTCTTTTTTTAAGCCCCTTTTTATAGTTTCTATTTGAAAATAAATACTAACCACTGATTCTCTCATGGTGTGTTAGAGTCCAAGTGTTAAAAATTGCGTTCGTTACAGTATTCATGGATTAGTTACGTGTGTCAGGAAAAAAACTTGGGAAGGTCACGACCCTGCATTTATTAAATGGATAAGGCAGTGTGGCACCTAGCCAAACAAATCATAAGATATTGAATATATTAAGACAGTATGTTAATGTGGGTTGGGCCTAAGATATAAAATACACGCTGGGAAAAAAGGGGAAATAAAAACAGTAGAAAGAGTAAGTACCTCAGTTCAGTGAAGCCCATCAAATATCCATTGAAATTTGTGTACAAATAAAGGAATATTGTTTAAACAGAGAAACTATTAAAGTAAAGATGATCAACTGGTAAAATGGACAAACTGAATGCCTCTTAGAGAAATTAATTGCCGATTATATAACATTTGTTAAGTAGCATGAAAGGAACAGAGACCCTGTCGCACTGACTGATTTGGCGCATGGAACAGCCATTAACAGTGCTTCGAGAGAGATAACAGGTGATGTCCAGATGTGGAATATAACAATAATAATAATGAAAAAACACTACTTTACACGGTTCCCTCTTGTATTTGAAGTATATTTGTTGAAGATCTTATAAAACTGGTTTAAAATATTTTAGCCAAAGCAAATTGGTACATTGGGAAGCATCTTAAAAATGTTCTGTCTACAACACATACAAATGAGTGAATGATTCTTTTCTGACAAGTTCAAGCATAGCCCCACCCCTTGCCCGAGGTAATAGAAACTCTTGTTTTCTACGGACAGTCGAGAACTCTACGTTCTCCTTATTAAAATGCTATTTTGTTCATTGACGTAAGGAAAATATGTAACTCTCTGTTAACACACATGAAACAGATGCGTGACCGGAAGTGAGGGAAATAAAGGATGTACCAATTCCATACTGAGAAAAATTATGCTTTAGAGTTCGATTCAATTCTAATGTTTATCCAAATGCTATAATTTAAACTAATAATTTTGGCTAAATTTTTACAAACAGAATTCTGATGGATTTTATATGGATATATATGATGAATTATGTCATGCAAGTTGGTGATGTAGACATTATTAAGATAAAACCAGATCTAACCTAATGGCTTAGCACCAAACAATTTAACAAAATAATAATTATTAGGAACCATTCGTCTTATGGTATGCTACCGTAAGCAGAATTATCAGTAATTGCAAAGCGTAATTTGGTAGTATGAGTAGTTAGAAAATACATCAGATTATCATTACAACACATTAATAATCTATAAAATAACGTTATAACAGATTATGCAAAATATTTATTTTCAAGAACGTTAAGAATATCTGTTACAATGCTCTAAACAAGAGTTTGTTGGAAGAGAAAATAAACATTTTTAAGATGCAGAGAGGACTATAAAAATAAATATTACTTAAACAAATTAGGTGTGACCTTGTATTTAGCAGCTCAATTATTATCGAATTAGTATCTCTGGCGTTGAGTTTTGCGATCAGGCGGCAGATGAAAGGACAATACATCATATTCTGACTTTTATAGCCACAGAAGGGAAGCGGTCAACTGGAGGATAGGAAGATTCAATATAAAAGAAATAAGATAATCAGCAAAATTTCTTTACTGTTTGTATTTTATTTACATACGCATTGGGGTTTCTATTCGGGACATTCCCAAATTCCGAAACCCGAGAATTTCCCAGTATTTTGGCAGCCCCGATTCCCTAAAACCCGAAATCCCGAATAACAACCCTAATAGACATTTTTCCTTACCTATTTTATGATTTCTTTATATTTGGATTGAGCTGTTGCTGTCGGAAATTATTTTTGGTGTATAAAGAAATAAGAGTTTCGTTTGTCTTGGACTATTGTAATTTAAACTTATTAAACTAAGAAACTATAGCAAAATAATTTGTAGTGCAAAACCAGTGCAATCCAGATTATATTCTAACATTGAGGCTCGAAAATGGTTTAAAATAGGCTTATGTAACAAACAAAGAAGTTGCTATCAGCATAGCAGTATGAAAGTCGTAAAGGTGTTAATGCAACAAAGGTAAAGGAAGCATAACAGGTAACATGGGAACATGTGTTGAGAAACTGCTATCAGAAGCGCTTGTCTACCATAAAATCCATTCAGTAGAAAATATAGAAGTTACCTATTAGATATTTCAATCGATTTTTCACGCAAATTTACAAATTAAAACAAATCATTAAATGTTTCTGTACTATAAAATAGTAGAAAGAGAATCACAGAATTATTTCCACTCAACAAAAGTTCCCTTTTGGTATAAGATCACTTATAAAAATCGTACAAATTAATGAATTTTAACGGTAAAACATTACTGAATAGAAACTTATTTGTCAATCAGCCAATTTTGCTTAAAGAATATCGAATTACGGTATCTCAACGGGGAATGGCGGCTGGTTTCAAAGAGGGATTAGAGCGGGACTGGTAAAAGAAGGCTGGATATAAACATGACAGGGAGACAATAGCATGTAAAGGATAAAGATGCCCTTGTTGTCCAAGGGTGGCAGAGAGGGAGCGATTGTTAGTTGAGACAACCATTTTATTATTTGTCTTCTACCAGTATTGGTGAATCAATCCATAGAATTAATCAATAATTAAAGCAGCGTTATAC
This sequence comes from Heterorhabditis indica, assembly GCA_020740425.3. Lineage (NCBI taxonomy): Eukaryota > Metazoa > Nematoda > Chromadorea > Rhabditida > Heterorhabditidae > Heterorhabditis > Heterorhabditis indica. The sequence goes on along the minus strand of JAJAVP010000267.1, from coordinate 30,461 downwards.
ATTAAAATTCTATATTTAACAGGTAAATAAACCATAGAAATTTCTGCATATTAGTTGACATTTATTTAAAATCTAATTAAAACAGCGTCAATAGAATTGTCAAGTTTTAATACAGGGACTAGTCTATTATAGAAATATAGTTTCTATATACACCGTAGAAATGTCATGCTAATTTTTTTATAAAAATAAGTATCCATCTCTTCAAAAATATATAACTTAGCATTTTTAGACAAAAATTGTCTGAATTAAAGTACATTACCACTCATCTACTTTTGTCCCTCAAAGTAGGTTTTAATTTCTCTAGACAACCACTCCATTGCTTTCTGCAATCCGAAGCCAGTGAGAGCACACGTTGAGTGAATATTCCATTTATGTCCACGAATAAGATCCAATCCTGTATTCCATATATATAACTTGAAATAATCACTATAATATTTTATCTTCTCTTTTAAATAGCTATTTTTCCACTAAAATTTGCTATAATTCACTAATTTATTACTTGCCTAAACTAACTGATATCTCTGCAGATGACATCGCATCCTTAGCATCCATTTTATTTGCTAGGACAAGTATCGGAATCTAAATTTTGATGAATATTTTATGTCACATTTATATTTTAAATACAATACCAACCGAATTATATATCAGAAATAGCTGGTATATATCTTTCAAATTTAAGCCCACCGCTTTTCCTCGAACATCGCTATGATCAATGATCATCCATAGCTCATCTCTAGCAACCGCCATTCTTAATCGATCAGAACTGTCCACTACGAAAAGAATTGCTTGCGACCCTGCGTAATAAGTTTCCCATAGATTACGATACTTTCCTGAAAATTGCTGTTGTTAAAATACACCAATCCCATCTATAACATTATGTATTAGTAATCATTTCTCTAAAATAAATGAGACACAGAGTATAATTAAGCAATAAACATTGATTTGAAAACTAGGGCAAACATGTGTGACCGTTTCTCAATTTATCTTCTATGGTGATTTATTGTGCAGTTCCTGCCAACAGCATATTCCCATGTCAAAGGCGGTATGACACCAATCCGAAATAGCTGCGGATGTTTTACAACTGTAGGTCGAATGAGGGAACTTAATATAAGGGATATATAGGCTTAGCCATGCTTAGACGTCTATCTTATCATGGCTTAAATGCTTATTTTTTGGAACACCACCATATAATCCCAATTGTATAAAATGTTCCTCTACTTCTCTATGCATGTAATGGAGCACCCACTAAATGTGATCGCGTAGTGGTGTACAATACGATGAGCGTTTAAGTCGTAGTAACGTAATATTATTCTCTTATTATTTTGATGGATATTTAGGTGACTTCTAGAAAAAAGACAAATAGTTCCCAATTTATTTGTTTCAGAAAATTAAATGTGGATATTATTATAGATATGAATGGTGAGATGCAAAATAAGTGTATCAATGTCAGAGTTTAAAATAAGTTTAACATTAGTACTTATACATCCTTACCCAAAAAATGGATCTGGTTTTACACTTCTCAAAATAAACAAATCATAAAATTTTAGCTAAATAGTGTTATTTGTCCTATAACTACATAAGCCACTAAATCACAATCTATAAAGAAATGCGAGAAAAAAAACACGAAACATAAATTACAGAGGGATATACTTTGCTCTCACTAGAGGAAATTTCTTGTGGCAAAAATGCAGAAAAGATTTATATATCACCTAACATGCTATACAGACCACATGTTAATAGAACATGATTCCTAGGCTTAATTGGATAAATCATAAATTTTATAAAGTAATAATACAGATAGTGCAAAGGTGAGAGAGTTAGACAGCAAAAGTTATACAAAAATCAATCATAAAAGAGACTCTACTTTGGATTCAAGGCTTAGGTATAAAGATTACGAGAACTTATATAATACAAGCAATATAAACAAATATATTTACTTAGCTCAAAATATAAATAAGTACTACCTATTTTAGTACCTATAAAACACTTTTAAATAATTTAAAACTGAAGATACAATTCTCACAAAATAAAGCGAAATCTAAGTTTATTTTATGCTCCTAAGCCCTATAACCCTTTACCTTCAGTCTATGCTTGAAATCCTCTCACACGTAGCTCTAGCTCTACTTAAGGTTCAACCACATAAATGAAAAGTTGAAAGTTACTATCACTGCATCAGATTACCTCTACTTTTTAATAAAACTACTTGCTTATTTCTAACTTCAAAATTAAACTACATTGTATGATTACACCTAAAGTTAACTTAAAATTGGTAAACTATAGGTCAACCAGCTACGCCTTACAAAACCGATAAATACAGAAATATTATATTTGTAAAGAAAATCATTGGAAATTTAAGAATCTTTCTTGGCTAAGAGACACTTATACATATTATCTTACCTACATGACGAGAATTAGTGAATAGTAATTAACTTTTTATAGCTTCGATAACGCTAAGTCAGGTCATTTTTGCTTATCTTCACATTTAGTTTGAGTCTAACTCTAATGCAACAGCTGTATTAAAAAGATATTAATTCTTAGAAAACGTCAAAAATCTAAAATAGTATGACAAAGAGGTGACTTACCTTGACCTGCCATGTCAAAAGCCGTAAAACTGAAGTTTTCGATGGAAAAATGTGTGATAGTATAGCCCACGGTAGGAACAATTTGAGAGGTCCGCGTTTCCGGAGTTCGCAGAAAATTTAGGATCGTCGTCTAAACAAAATTATCGCTCCCTTAACTTTGCATTATCATTTGCTCAACTATCTTTATTACTTTTCAACAAACTTGTTAGTTCATTTTTTCTTGCTCGCTTTCTGCTTACTTTCTCACCTTACCCGAATTATCCAAGCCTACTACTATCACGCTAACTTGACGTTTTCCTATTCCGAGCATCTGAGATAACGATGAGAAGAAACCCATACTTATGTTGAAACCTAGAAAAATTTTTGTTATTAACTTATCCATATTACATATTTTGCATAAACTTTGCTGAAAAAACCAGTATGAAATACAAAATAACAGTCGCCCGCCTATTTCTACAAGATCGCTCAGTTACTACCGAATGTACAATGTAAAATATTACGTCATAGAAAAAAATTATTTATTTTCATCTTTCTCCTCGATAAAATGATGAGTTAAACATTATAAGACGGTTAGTACTATATAATAAGTTCTAAAGTAAATAGTTTATAAGAAACATTTCTTGATCGTTATTGTTGGTGTCTCTTAAAACTATTGCTTTGAATTACTCAAGCATAACATAAATTCAAAAAGTATAATACGAGGTAATCTGAGAAAGCATATACTTGATATTTTAAAATCGGGATTTCGTTTGATCTGTCATTGATTGCTATGATCCGTCAGCCCACGCATAACAATTCCACGCATCGCTGCATTGCCCTCTTGCCATTTGCTCATGCCGTCAGAAACCACATTTGGCTAGTAGGAAGATTTCATAAGCTAACAAAATCAGTAAATAAATCTGTTCCTGAAAAGGAATTCTAATAAGCAACACGCCACACAACACTACTCCATTGTTTATTTCAGGCTATCCTTCTAAATATTGCGTAATTCGCGGCATCCTCTTACCCCGATATATATGCGTCAACTGTAAAAGAGGATTATCCTGCCAAGTTATAAGATCGGAACTCCCCAGCACCTCACCAAGAAAAGGGAGGGCGACTACTATCAACTACACAAAATAAAACATTCATTCTAACAAAGCTCTACAGATTGAAATGTAATCATCTTAGTAAAAATTTGTTTCGCTTAATTATCCTCATGGTATATATTACGTGCAACTGAAAACAAATAAATAACCCTACTTAGGTATAAAATGACAAGTAAATTATTTTCTAGAAAGTATATACACTGGGTGGAGCGAGGCACTCACTAAATACAAGTTGTCATAGCAACAGTTAGTAAAGAGTGAGCCCACATACTAGCTTAAATAGTTGAACTAAATAAAAACAAAATCGTCGCACTTGAATAATAAAATTTATGAGATAATTTATAATAAAGAACAATTCATTTGCTAATTCTAGGAAAGCTTTAGAAAGTTGTACAGGTTTAATGAAAATTACAAACCCGTAATTCACACTACTTTTGCTTTAACCACAGGAAGGATTAACTGCGTAACCCAAGGGCTTAAATTTAATGTGTTTAAAACAAGTATGAGAAATTCCTCATAATTCAGGAGTAGAATTATTTGATCTATTTTTTCTTCTGCATGGATCCTACTACGGCTTTTTTCTTTTTGGATACACCACTACTGAACAGGTTGGCCATCATTTCTCCCATGTCCGGCATATCCATTTTTGGAAGTTGCATCTGTTCCATTTCCTTTTGTAGCTGGGGGTCATTCGCGGTCATCCTATAAGCTTACATATTAAATATCAGATTTAAAACCTAAATTAATTCCAATGAACGAGAATTTTAAACCAATAATCTGATGTTAAAGCAACTAAAGATATTTAACAAATTGAATTTACAGCATTATAATACATAGATATCAATTCAGGGATTCAACTGTAAAAAACTACTTTACATTATTACATTGAGCTACATAAAAACTTTGCTTCAAATTATGATAGAAATTAATCAAACAATGCCTTTATGTATTATAAAGCTGCAATTTAGCCAATATAAACTTTTAAGAAGAAAAGTGACTTACTTAGGAATAACAAGCATTACAAGTAAGGGTATTACAAGCATCAAGACCATTGGATTCATAAGTAGGTCGGTCACGCGCCATTCTTCCCTCTTACGAAAGTAACGTGTAGCCTCACGAGCCGTCATCTTCAAAGGATACGCCAACTGACTCACGGAATTTGGCTGGATCAAATGAAATACATTTAGCTTTGTGGAAATATTTTCATCAAAATCAACTGTCTGTAATATAAAACAAACCTGTAGAATACTAAGCTTTCTAGCCCGCATCTTGCCTTTAGCAGTTATATCAACACGAATTGGTTCAAAAACGTAATCTACGTTCTCTACCTAAACAACTTCTGATTTAAGATCTGAGAATTCATAATAATACACTTTTACCACTATGTAGACTTCTACAGAAAATTTGCGTAAAATTATTAAATCAAATTTAAGTCATGAATACTTACAAAAAAGGAACTAGATTAAAGTATCCGTTTACGAAAGAAATTACCAGAATTGATACATTCATTACACTTACTTGTACAACATAGCTTCCACTAGCTACATTATCCACGGTGAATGAACCATCTTCTCGAACAAAACCAATATATTCACCATGGTTAAGCACTACTCGTGAGTTGGCTGCCCATTTTTGGCCGGCTGTTGAAGCAGGAAATACAACCTATAGCTCTATATTTACAAAACAGTAACCCAACAATTTAATTATGGATAAAGAAATGTACAACACATAATACGCATAGAAAACGCACATCCCCTTCCACGGTAAAAACATTTCGATTTGCTACTTTAATGTCTTCAAAAGAACAGATGAGAGGTAACGAAACAATAACGAATAAGAACCATGGACCCATCTAGAACATAAGTAGGCCGCTGAATTAATAATAAATTAAAACTGTAAAAAATGAACAGTTTAATAATAAGAAACCAGAGGGGTGATCACATCCCACTCATCAGAAGTTTTTTTCTAAATTTTAGAATTGACATATTTATACAAACCACCAGTCACATATTAAGTGAATGGAATGAATTAAAATTCGTGCAATATAGCATAAAGCAGTAGTCCAATCGAAAGTTTCGGAAGCTGAAGACCTAGATTTTATATAATATACGTAATTTGTAACAAGATAACGGCTATAAAAATATATTTGCTTACATAGAAACAAGCTACATATAAATACTACATTTGTTACAAAAGCCACTGATGTAAAATAAATAATGATTACATGAAAAAAGTTATACATAAATAAGGCAGCATACACTGACTAACCTATACTGTCAGACAAGTGGCTTTCAAGTAATATCTAGATTTATAGCATATTTGCAAAGGCAAAACTTGAGCAGGAAGCTGTCACAATACATAAACATTTGATTGATAACTGTCTTAGAGAGAATACTAATTAAGCTAGTCAATTAAACCGCTTCAAGAACTCTTCAGCAGAAACACGAGCCCGAGCATTCAATGCAAGTTTCATGTCGCTAATTTCCTAGAGAAAATAATATGTTAGCTTTAATATATACAAATGTTACAAGGGAAATTACACCGGGAAAACACCCAGAATTTTTAAAGTAATACAACCTTATCAATTTCCTGCATGAAATGCAGGAGAAAGTCGACCAGTTTGTGTTTATACATCGATTCTGTATGAGCAGCAGTAATTAGGAATGAAATATCGTAACCTGAAATTAATCCACTTTACGTAGATACTTGCAATAGCACTCAGTTACAATTTTTTTCGACTAACCTTCAACAGGCTTTCTTCTTAATATAAAAAAGTTATCCGCTCTCTGACACATAAAACGGGTGAACTTGTGACATAAGATGCGCTCAATATCGTCTGATTGCTTAATCGATATTGAAATCCTAGATATAAGTACAAAGTTACTTAGCAAAAGCTATTGCTACATAATATAACAAATTATTCTAATGTATGTATTAAAGTATATCGTAAAGTTACATAAGAATGGCATGCATAGAACAAAATTATTAAATACGAATAAACAGAAATTCTACGATTTAAAATTATAGAGATCGCACAAATGTGAAAACAAATTACCTGACTGAATTTACCGATGGCTCAATAAGTACCCTTTCATGTTTGTTTCTAGCTACTACGACAGGAGTCATCAAAAGTTCCTTCGATGTACGCACTTCTACCTTTAACAAATTAATAGACAAATGCAGTAAAAATTGGATCATTGAAATTAGAATAAACTACCACTGATTTCCAAAACTGGAATAGATGTGTTTGCAAAATAGGCTTCACTAAGCCATCTTTAATTCTCCATTTATAATTTTCAGCATTAACTACACATACCTCTGGTTTATTATGCCGTTCAACAACCTGTGAGCTAAACTGCTCAAGGCATAAAGCTGCCTGTAGCGTATGACGAACTGCATCCAAATATGGCTGCAGAGTGGCACTCTAAGAAAAAAAACAGCATTTGCATAAATAATCTGCTGTTAATTCATATATAATGCAATATACTTCGTGATTGCGCAGTACAGTCAATACGAATTATAGAGAAAAATGTTAATATAAAATTGTCTACTCACCATACTATTTGCAGAATCAAAAATTAACTGAGAACGATCAATTAAAGATAAGTGGACCTAAAATAAGAATATACTCATGAAAATTAGCACTCCTTATGGAAGAATTATAATTAGCACACGACTTTCAAATTATACTGACAAAATGTTCAAAAAGTTAGATACAAAGCAAAACTATACTAATATACCAACATAAAAATAAGAACATTATTTCGATCAATTCTATTCGAATGGATGGAGTAAATTCATAAAACTGAATAAAACTTAAATATTTAAAGGATTCCTTTAGAAATTAGACTAAAACGAAGTAAATACATATAAATGCATAACATGTCGTTGGTGTAAAAAAAAGGTAGTGATGGCATGATACTGTACCACGTATGTTGAAAAAAAGATTGGTAAAACCACAAACCAAAAATTGTAACATAAATATCAAGAATTTCTCCAAATGCAGAAAAAAAATCAATACATCAAGAGATCATTGGTATTAACGAGAGCACAGATGCATAGAACAATATTAACTCTGGTATGGCCCGGTTTAACGTTGCTGAAAAATATTAGGGCATGAAAATCAGAAATACTCTTAAATAAATTACTGAATGAAGTATGACATTATAGAAATGTGAGTACTTCCGTAGTCATTTTTTCACATTTCAAACCATTGAGTGAGGAAGACTAGATACTTCTAAGGGGTTGAGTGTTTTGCAAGTATGACGAAGCACAAAATTCGAGGTGCATTAATGTGATTCCTCTAAAAATTCATGATTGTCTTTACCTACGAATTTGATAATGGACTAACGTACTGTGACTGCTTTGCTCCACCTGAATGCAGCACTCAAAAACAAAGTAGATGTGCTTGTAGGTAATTATGCTCTTGCACCACATTCAAATGTCAGAAAAAATTTTGAAATATGCTGTAGTATGCGTATTGTTCCACACAAAGTGTAGTATGTATATATGTCCAAAATATTATTTTAGAACATATTTAAATAATTGCGGAAAATATCTTTTAATTAAAGAAACAACAAGTTTACAAACTATTTGATCAAGAATTAAGAAGAAACCAAAGGGAGCTCGGTTCTAACATTTGTTTGTTTGGACTTGATGTAAAATTTTTATAACGGACTATTTGTTGTGACTTTTGTCATGAATGTGCCTTGAGAGATGGGTAAGCCATGGTTTCACATTATTACCGCCCTCCCAGATAGGTCGAGAAATATCACTTGCAGAAATTTCTGAAGTTCTTTTTTTTAAATAATAGATGAAAAATAATGTCTTTGCTTTTATCTATTAAATACTAATGTTTTTTTTCAATGGCTAACCATCATTCAAATGTCCGTCCTCAGATAGCTTTCGGCCTTGTGGAGAATCTGGAGAAAAATTTTTTCCACAAATAAATACGTCCAATAATCTTTAAGAAGATCTGGATATTTTAGTCTAGTGACCTTTTACTGGTACTTTTTTTTATCCTTCTTGTTATTTTAAAATATATTTTTCTTAGCTTTCAGCTCATTGAGCTTATATCAAATAACTTACTAGGAATAGGAATTCTGCCAATAATCTGTTCCTTAGAGGCGGGGAATGTGAACACACTAGTTGCAATTATACTAGCAATAATGATAACTTTGAGTATACTGGTCATTCCTTAATTTAAAGTGACTTTTACTTACTCATACAAATGACTTTAAAATAACAATCTAGTGTTTAAACAAAATACATTGATTTTTATCTCAGGCATTACGATATTGTTAAGCATGCTAGGTGCAGTACGTTAAAAATGTACATTAACTACACGACCTAGGAGAAGCAAATCGATGTTACACTATTTTATATCAAAGTGGAAACTATGGTTCAAGGAAATAGGAATTAATCAATGTTTTGCGTAAATACTGAAACTTTTTAGAATGGAAATTTAAAATGCAACGGTTATTTTGTTTGCCTCTTAAATTTAAAATTTTTAAACTTTCGAAATAAAAGCTTAGTTTAAAGGATAAATATTTTCAGGTAAACTAATCATTATATACCTTTCTATTATTGACCAATGACTAAGCAATAGAACAAATAGTGCTAAGCTCACCTAGGTACCGATTGGTGCTACTTGATTTTGCAAGTTTTTATTGGTTAACTGTTGTAATAAATTTCTAGGAATAAAGAAAAACTAAATAAATCATTGTGATTACTGTAAGATTGGATCTAAGAAAGGGAATCTCCGTGTTACTATTTATGACCGTGCATTTTGTTTTCCTTCAAATAAAATAAACCGGTCCTAAGTGGGTGTCAGTGCTTTTTAATTCGTCAGAAATGTAAATATATGATTATAACTTGGAATGAGCAGTACTAATTACGCACTTGGTACATTTCGACTTAAAAGATAGTAAATTATTTGATTGCGACTAACGAGTCTTAGTGGAAAAAATACGTTTCTGACGCTTTTATACATAAAACTGAGCAAATTTTCGGATTATAAACATGTTTTCGGAGTTAAGTATTGCCTCGTCTTCGCAGAAAAGTGATTGACCAATAAATTATGAGATTTTTTCATCTCAGTATATGCACCTATGTAGTGTTTTTAAACAACAAATATAACAAGGGAATTTTCATACATTTCTAGCATGAAATTGGTTCGCCATACATCACTGTTTGAAACAATGCTTTATGTCCTGCTATATGCTATTAAGAACTAATTATGTTACTAACCATGATAGCAGTTATCCTAAAATGTAGGTTTTGTCACTACATTTTAATATAAATATAACAAGCGAAATAATAAAATTTCAAGTTTAGTCAAATGTGGCGTTTAGAGGTGGCGATATACGACTTTGCTTGAGCAATTTTCGCAATTAATAAGATCAAGTTTTAAATCATATACTACCTTATACCTTAATTTAAAAGGGTAATTAGCTAAAATGAATGTGGAGTTAGGGTGTTTGTATGATGCGTATAAGTATGAATATTCATTTATTAAACGGTATTCTACATTTTCGATCTTGATAAGTGTTTTATAAAGGCATAGTGGTTTATTACGTTTATCTTAGTAATGGAAAATGGTCTCATAAGTAGCTGATTATGTACCGTTTCTATAATTTTTGTTTCTTTTAACATATTTGAATTCATACTAAACTATATTTGTTTAATTATAAGCGTAACCATATTACCAAATTAAGTGGTGCATTATATCTATTAGTGAAAAGTGAAAATTCCTAAAATCACTTCCCTCAGTTGTTTGAAGGCCTTACGGTTATACCCAGTTAATGATTTTTTAATTGATTTCAGTTTCTTGATTATATATTTTAATTGACATGTGAGTTATATATGTATTTTTTTTCTTCTAGAATGTCCTTTCTGCTATATCGCTTCTATCCGAGAATTTTACGCTGGTTTTCAACATCTTTTCAGCCGTTTACTGTAAGCGCATTAATTAGACAAACTGTTCCAGTGGATGTTCATTTAAATGTTAGTCAACTGTATAAGTAATTTTTTTTAAAGCATTTAAGGTAAACGATTATTAAAAGGGTGTCTGCAGTTGAATTTTAGGGATGGGTAAAACGTTCTCAGAAACGCGGTAAAGTTGTTTTCCTGCATATCTCAGATGGTTTAACAACGGATTCTGTACAGGTGGTCGTATCCAAGGATATCAGCTCTAATGGTATACAACTAATCAATTCGGAGTTCACTATAAAAACTTATGTATAACTAAAAAAGATTTCATTTAGTTCCTGTTGGTAGTGCAGTATCAATTTATGGTCAATGGCAAACAAGTAAAGGGTCGCAACAACACATGGAACTTGTCGCTAAAAAATGCAAAATCAAAGCATTTGATATCAATGTAAGGACGATGAAATGTATACAGAATGATTTGTATGAATGTGATCATTGTCCCATAAAATATTTGTTTTATAAAATAATTGCTAAGAGTTATATTTAGTTTTAGTAGCACGTCTTTCTTTTCAGCCGAGGTATGATGATCTGTCACCGGATCAGTTACGGAAGAGTATCCACCTGAGATCGCGGTCATCTTCTTTTGCTGCACTTTTGAGAATACGTTCGCGAATGATGCTGGAAACTCATAAGTTTTTTATGGTTTGTATATTGTGTGGTTATTTTATTTTATTTTAGTCCTACTACTTTAATTAGTTGTCATAAATATGATGCATAATTTCATTTTGTCTCGTTAAATTTAAATTTACCTAAAGGTCTAGTATTTTATAGGAGCGAAATTACATCCACATTGATACGCCTGTGATAACAGCCAACGACTGCGAAGGAGCAGGGGAAACATTCTCAGTAGCTGTAAGTCAAATCCACTTTCTGATTGCTATTTTATAGTAATTGTACGAATAGTAACTGTTTATCTGTTTCTTCAATACTTCAATGACGACTCTCTAGACTGGCACTGCAGACGACTTTGAAATTTTTGGCAAAAATGTTTTTCTAACTGTTAGCAGTCAACTTCATTTAGAAGCAATGGTAAGGTATGTTTTAGTTAGGATCGAAGTTTAAACTCACTGTATTTATATTTTACATAATTGGTAGACTAATGGAGATTGGGTATATTTAGAATGACTATTAACTATATTTTAGTGGTATATCACGTGTATACACTCTTGGTGGAGGTTTTCGTGCTGAGAAGCAACAGAGCAGTAGTCATCTTAGTGAATTTCGTATGCTAGAAGTAGAAATGGCATTTTGCCAGGTTAGTGTTCATACTGGAGTAGTATTAAGTTCTTAATCTTCATAATTATGATTTCTACCTAGCTAGTATAATAAATTATAGCACTTATACTAATAATTTCATAATAGATATTAGTCTGTCTTTAATTTATAAAATTAGAACCTAGGAGACATTTGTACAGTTGCTGAGGATTTCGTTAGACATTGCATACTATTAACATTAGAGGATGTCAGTATATCGAGAGATTTCAAAGCTCTGGGTGCCTTCACTTCTGAGGTAGCATGTTTAGCATTTTGAAATGCATTAGTTTTAATAGTAACCAACTTGTTTAATTTCAAATGACTTTCAGAATCACATAGTAACGTTGGAATCTATTATGAAATATTCTGATAATTTTCCACGGCTGAGTTATGATGAGGCTATTGCTCTTCTGGTAGATAAGAAACAACACATGACTGGAAATGGACTAAATAAACAGAACGAAGCTTTTTTGGTAATCAACTTATAATTAGGTGCGAGCTTCAATGTATATTATTTAATCATATTTAGGTTGACTACTGTAAGTCACCTGTTTTTATAACAAATTTTCCCACATATCAGAAGCCATTCTATATGAAACGTACATCTGATGGACAAAAGGTGAACATAATAAGTTACACAGAGACGATGTATTACTGAACTATGTGACATTTCATCGGTAATTTTATAGTAGACTTTGATATAAATTTTCCTATTCTTGAGACGGAATCTTTCGACTTGTTATGCCCAATCGTTGGCGAATTAGCTGGTGGATCTGTAAGAGAACCATCTGCGGATGTGTTACGGCTTCAAGGAGCTAACATTGATTGGTGAGTAATTGTAATTTTTTTTCCGTAATTGTCGCAAAATATCTTTTTAAAGGTATTTGGATGGATGTTTTCGTGGAAAGCCTATATCTGCGGGATTTGGTATTGGATTCGAGCGGCTTCTACAAGTTTTATTAGGAGTAAGGAATATCAAAGATACGATAGCATATCCTCGCTGGTTCAAACATTGTCAGTGTTAGGCATATTGCCGTATACTTGTTTTTGTAATTGCTACTTTTAAGTACCGTATGTTTAACGGTAACTTAAAATGAATAAGAATATGTATAAGTTTCTAATCATCTTACTTTTTATATTTTTAAATTTAGAATGTTTTTGTATATAACTCTGTAATGTTGCTCTCCCTGTTATCTTATAAAATTAGGAATTAAATTATTCTCCATTAATTTCCACTTCCGTATTTTTTTGGATCAACAATTCCATTCAATTTTGTACTGTGAATCCAATATCTACTACTACTGTGCAAAACTCAGAATGGTGAAGGTGAAGAATCGCTACTTACTCATCGAAATTATTGCTAATTCTGCTAAAGATCAAGTAAATGTGATCACAGAAAAACTTTTATATCACAAGATCATGGAAACCATTAATGAGATGCATGGGGATTATGGATATGCCGCAGTTAGGTCCGGTTTGCAAGTTAGTTTCAACTTTGTTCTCATATAAAACCACCTAAAAATGTAACATAATAGAATATATAGAATTTAGTTGTTATGATGTATTTAAGGTAAAGGTAGTTGATGGAGATATTGCCTTAATTCGCGTAGAGACGCCAACGGAGAAATTCGTAACATCCATACTTCCCTTTATAACTTCAATCAGCGGAGTCTCATTAGTATTACGGACAATTTTCATTGGTAGAACTATCTTTTGTTTTTGGTATTTTGAAAAGTTATTCATTCCATACAATGATTTTCTACTGCCATATTTAGTACTAAGGAAAAATTTAGGCAGAAGTGTACGTGCCTGCGAGAAAAATTTAATTCGAATTCGGAAGAATGAGCTATATTCAATGCTAAGAAAAGCAACTATGGGAGGTTCATATTATTTACATATAGAATTAATAAGAATAGTTACTAAGTCTAAGGGCATATTCTCAACAAGCAATTATTAATGTAAAATATTCATAGTAGTTTATTTCGATTTTTACAGTTGAAAAAAAAGTGATACTAAATGCTCTGAGCTCTATATCTGGAAAGTTAGATCATAAGTGATTTCCATCTGCTGGATGTCCTGAATTACTGCCGAAATTAACTTAAGTAGAATTTAGTATTTTTTTAAAAGATATATTGTTTAGTTTAAAATGCATTCTTATATGCATTATGATTTTTTAAATTTCTTTTTTATGTTTAATACATTTCCAAATCTTAGTTATATCTATTTTGTAGCGATTCTTTTTTTTTACTTCATTAATGCAATTAGCATATTGCTTCTTGTTGTATTGATAATATGTATAGCTGTTATCTTATATTTTAGTTATATGCATGGTATTTCAATGTTTGGGTTCATTTTTTTCAATAGTTAACCTTTTGCTATGGTTGATTACTATTTACCTTAGGTCAATTTTTTTAAAGGAAGCAGTCAGATTTATACAGTTTGAATTTAATGCATTTGTTGTTATATATTTGAATCTTATCTAAGCAATTGAAAGCCAAACGAAATAAAATATGGTCTCTGATGAGTAGCTCGCTTTTTTGATGTCTATATTTTAACCAGTACATCATAATTGCAATTTTGTTTTTAGCTTGACTACTTTACCGAGCTATTGTATTTTTTAAGGATATCTAATAATCACTGTTGGTCATATTTCGTTGTCACTCCTTATCACCATGTCTTTATTTACTTGTCTATACGATCGATTTCTGCTGAGACGATTACAGTTTAAACTATTTTCGCTGTTGCGGGGTATTAGGTAAGTATTCAGCAGCTGAATCAGCAAAACTATGGATTCAGGACATTCTCTAGATGAGATGTTTGAGGCTGGTGTTGACATTGTACAGAATCTTCCAAAGGAGGGTGAGTCTTACGTTTCGTACCACTCGTGAAGTGGAGGTTGGGAGTAGAGTTCGGAAATTGCATATTCTGATTTTCCCTCAGACTCATGTTTAAGCATCTATTGTAAGAATTGTAATTCTTCGTGCTTCTGTGTCTCCAATTTAATATTTATCTACCACATTTGTATTCTTAATTAACTATATTGCTCAGATTAGCTTTAGTTGCGTTTCGTTTTTTATTAAGTTTTTTTTTATTACAACAAGATTTTAATCGTGAGTATGCTTGCGATTGGTATTTTTATGCACAGCTTTAAGATGAAGCGAGTTAAAGATTAGATGGCAAAACTATAATTTTCTTTAGAAGGACTACACTCAAAACATGGAAGTCATTTGAAAATTGTGCCTTCGGAACAGAATTAAATTGTTTAGAAACTAGCAAATATATTTCCAGTGTTTTGAAGGAGCTAATAGCGTTTGCTTTACGGAAAAAAGTTTCACAGAATTGAAAACCTGTTCATTTGCTATGGAATTTCCGCCAATTGCTTTAGGTCCAATTACCTCTTCAACTAATGAGAAACTCTCTTTTTATTCCTTATATAAACAAGCGACTGTAGGACCTTGTGAAGTAGGGAAACCTGGATTCTGGAATGTTGTTGAAAAGTACAAGTGGTCAGTTATTGTCATCAAAATACTTTATGCATATATTCTTAGAATTAATGAAGAATTCACTTATAAACTTCTAATAGACGATTTTAGGGATGCGTGGAAAAGTTTGGGACAAATGTCAATGATTGAGGCAAAAAAAATGTATCTAGCGAAGTTGTTGCAAAAAATAGATTATATAAATGAAAAATATGATACAGATGTAAGTTACGCATTATTATTAAAATGATTGGAAGTAGATGGAAGAGTATAATGCTGAAAAATTGACCGAGAGAAAGATAATCATACTTAGCTTATAATATGATAACAGTTTAATGTATACAGGATAATTACTGAAGCAAAGTAGGAACTATAATGATAAATATAAATATTTTTCAGGAATGGATGAAAGGAGATCTTTATGACAAACTGCTTCCGAAATTTATTATAATAGGTAGACCGCCTTCTGTCAGAAACTTAATGAGTGATGCGCCGGCGAATATAAAATCTGAAGAGAATCCAGATGTGGGACCACATAACCGAGAGTTTATTTTTGCACAGGTCTCTTCAAAACATTTTCTAAAAAATAAATTGAAGGTTTTTATAAGATGTATAGGTAGTAATATTAAAAATATCTTATAGTTTTAAGATATCTCATAAAAATGTTAATCAGAAAAATGCTAATGAGGAATGTCTCTTTCCACCAACCGAAATCATACCAGCCAAAAATGCATTTTGTGCCGTTTCGGATAGTGAATATCTCGATGCAGTTGATGATGAGGAGAGACAGTCAAGGTTAAATACCGCATCTTATGCTATATAATTGAATGCATTTATGTTAAATCTAAATAAGGCTTATCAATATTATGCATGTTATCACCTGTCATTGTTGGACTGAAACTGGATTTCATTAGAAATAATTAAGATCTTCATCTTTTGATGTCCAAGAAGATTTTCGTAAGCGTGGGAAGAAAGAGAGTCTAAGAACATACTGTAGTCGAGTTGAAGATGAATTGAAGGTTTGTTGTTCTGTGAAAATTTAGGTGCTGCGATCTAATTCAAATAATATTATAGATAATTTCTGACCAGATCGAGAAGCTATCGTTGGCGGTCGAAAGAAGGCATAGCATGTTAATTGATATGTTCAAAAAAGCTGTGAGTCGTAATGAAGACAATATTCTAATATGAGCATATCAATTATCGCTAATAGTTGAAAATTTCCAAATACTTGTAGTTTCTCTTCCATTCCTAACCACTGCAAAATTAT
Source organism: Heterorhabditis indica (assembly GCA_020740425.3). Taxonomy (NCBI): domain Eukaryota; kingdom Metazoa; phylum Nematoda; class Chromadorea; order Rhabditida; family Heterorhabditidae; genus Heterorhabditis; species Heterorhabditis indica. The sequence goes on along the minus strand of JAJAVP010000267.1, from coordinate 13,801 downwards.
TTTTAATAAATATACTTAAGTTTAATTCAAGTCTTGTTTATTGCAGACTGTGTACATGTTCGTGCCTCGTAGAATTTCGTGGAGGACTGTACTATTCTTCGTTTTTTGGCCGTTTATCACTCATTTTATGCTACGATATTCTAGGAAATACTTGAGGGGATAAATCGAATAACTCCAAACATGTACATAAATATTTATTTACTTAGTTTATACATGTCGGTAGGTTTAAGTTGTACCGGTAGAATGCAGGCTTTAAATTTCAAGCATGGTTATGGCAGTGTAACATAAATACGCATTTATAGAGACGAATACACCGATATCATCACCAAATGTACAGTATGCGAAGTAGATTTAGTAAAGTTCTATGATTTGTTCAGATTATGGCTTCAATTTGGTTACATTTGACATGATAAAATAATGCTGTAATTAAATTATATTAACAATGCAGCACTTAGAAACTAGTTTTCTAGTACCTATATCCATGATTATCATGGGGTCCTGGATTTAAATCTCTACTGTAGTATGGGTCTCTTTGGTCTCTTATCTGTTGCTCAGGATAGTAGTCACCTCTGCGAGTTTCAGGTGAGTAAGCATAAGTCGAGGACGTTCCTCCAAGGTATCCACGTGGATCGTACTAAATAAGAAGATAAGAGCAAGAAAAAGTTGCTCGTTATTATTGAATTGTTCCACTTGTATTGTGGAGAGATTCGCTGATAGACCATAAGAAAGGACTGATCTAAAAAAAATTTCAGTGCAAAGCAGCTTGATTCAGAAATATGTGGGAATACAGACTTCGTAATAATCTAAACACATTTAGGGATTTTTAGATGTTCCCGTCAATTTTGTGGGTAAAGTATGCATGTTTCCTAGTCAAACTCAGAACTGTTCATCAGAATATCAAATCGCAATTAGAAATTCTACGAGAAGTGGAATAATATTATAAAAAAGACTGCGGGAGAAAAGTAGAACGGAGAAAACCCCAGGAAAAGTATAACATAGGTAATGTTCTGTTTCTTAGTAGGATCCCCACTAATAAATGTTTAGTGCCTATAGAATGATTACGAGCAGGCAAATTATGGACACCAAAAGGAAAACAACCAAACCTGTCTTGACGCATGCATGTTGAACATGTAATATTTAAAAATAGACCAGAAAATAAGAAAGAAAGACAATGAACGAAAAGGAAAGAGAACAGTGGAATCATCAATAAAACTAACCGATCTGTCCATTACTATTCCGTTCTTCTTGTTATGAATTCTTTGGAATTTAGCAATGATAACCATCAACAGTGAAATCTGAAACATCAGGTATATTATAAAAAAATAAATAAATAATAGGAAATATAAAGGCAGAATAGTAGTCAGACTAACGTGAAAAAATTGTAGTCCGAGAAAGAAGATACCAGTGGCAATACGTGCAAGATTTAACTATAAACGATTAAATGATTTTTTAAATTCAGAAAGGAATTGCAAAAAATAGTTTTCTTAATGGAAATTAAATAACTTTTATTGGAAAATATATTTAAAGTTGTTCATGAAACGGCATATAACTAACTACAAGTCCAGTTTAATAATAACCGATCAGTAGTAACTACATATGTTGATGCGTAGTTCAGCAGGCTTTAGATTGCGCTATGAAACAGTTACCTCTGTTGTTTCACACACTTCTCACGCTGTTTTTTAAAATCCTTTTTATTTTTGAGTATTACCGCTTGGTCGTTTTCCAGTATTCAAATATTTGCGAGGTATCGCACCCCCAATTTGCTGTTTACATCAGGTTTGTGCGACTCATAAGTGCACAATGACCCTCTATTACATAAGCAATACAGATTTTCTGGATTAATTTTCGTATTCTTAAAGATAAAGATGGAAACATGAGTTTATTTACCTAGGAGTTTCTAAACTACGAGGAATAACAGAGCACTGAAACTTACATAGCTATATATGAATATGAAGAGAACTGATATGAGACCACGAATGATGTCGATAGACATAACGATGATCCATGGCACAAATAACCATTGGTTATACATTGATAAGCCTATAATTAAATTTACATATTTTTGAAATACTGATAGTCCTCATCTAAACATTCTTGAATATTTCTGCATATTGTTTCATATTTATTCCCTTACGCTTTACACATTTTATAAATGTTCTGTTCTATTGTTCTAACCTTATGCGTGACGCTCGTCCGTCCTGTTTTTGCTAGCCTATCCCCCACACGTTACCTACTCAATTATAATGTTGCCATTGCATTATTAAAGTGTGTTTCTACTCAAATAATCGATAAATAAACAAACAAACATATATAGAATTATGAAAAATTAAGCCATCTAGAAACTATATATCGTCATGTATCTCTTTCCTATATACCAAATTGGCCGTGGTGTGGTACATAGTTAGGGGATGTATGATCTCGTGATTATGCCTACTAAGAAATGGCCACTATAAATATCGATTTCTTGCTAGACTCACATGATTGACAAAATATTTTGAAAGCAACGAACAAATGTTCAGTATTAGAATTTGTGTTTTAGTAAATATTTTTAGGTATTTATATAGTTAGAGGCACTTACCTATGAATAGTAGGATAGAGGCAATAATCATAGAAACATATATGAAAACGTTGACGAGGAGAGTCACGTAGCGGACTTGAATATAAGGATTAAAAAAAATATTAAAGTATGCCAACCGGAAAGAAAACGAGGCAACTCACGTGAGGCTTCATATTTGAGTTCCTCAGTGTATAATCCAAGTGAACAGTGGTAGGATGTTGAGTCTTCTATTACCACCGTAGTATGACCACCAGTGAACATCAGTTTGCGATTTTCTGTAGTAAAAATATCGAGCACATTCCAGGTTTATATAAATAACGATAATGACTTAAATGAGCTATCAATAGTTAACCTGCTGAAAGTTTGTCTTGGGCTTCTAATTCGCAACTTTTGAAGTATGATGAGTCTCCATTTTTAGCAGTTTCTGATAAACCCCATCCGGCAAGACCTGTGAGTAGTGAATATAGTACCTGTAAATGGAAATTTATTTTGTGGCCTAAATTTTGATCTTGATATGAAGTAAATATATTTCGGTGAACAAACGCAATTTAACACTGGGTATGTTAGACTTGTTAATAATAACTTTACTATATATATATTACTACCATTTTTTTGATTTACGAGTATTTAGTTTAAATGAAATTGGATGTGGTGGATAAATCATCCTGATTTAAATCTTTTGTATCTGCCTTCTGTATCTTAAGCAAATTATAAACAGGATATATAGGTTTTATAATGCTATTAGTTTAAACAACTAAAAATTAAATATCATCCTTCACCTATTTTGACTCCAATAAATACCTACCAGTGATGTTTTTGATTTTAAAAATCCATTTTATAAATCCTATTTTAACTTCTATATCTGAAATACCAGTGTTGCAATAAAGTAGTTGTAACTTTAGTTTGATGCCTCAATCTATAACATTTGGCTACCAAATTATTCTCACATAATTATGTTAAATTGAAGCTGAAGATGTCATTGACCAATATGTGCACTTGCGAGTGGTAGGATATTTTTGGAAAATAGATATATATTTGGTTATTTAACGTACCAAAGTGTAAAGGGCAACAAATATAGTAGCGAGTGAAAGTCCGCAACAGAAGCAACTTCTGATCTGCACTTCCACCTTGGCCATGACGAGCTAGTGGCAGCCGGGGTGGGAAGACCGGTATACTCGTCTGCGCTTTCCTCGTAACGTATGTTCTTTCCGCATTGCCTGATATAACCTGTCGTTCTGGTCACTCTTAGAAGTGCCTACTCTATCGTATTTTAGCACATCCTCTGCGCACTTCTTCATCGTAATACTCTAACCACTGTACGACCACGCCCAAGCCCAAGGACAGACAGTAATAAAGTGGTAAATATATGTATGTCAATTATTTATTTGGGGATCCCACTTTCTTGTGATTAATCCATGTGGTTTTTAAAGTCTGTTGTTACTTATATCTAAACGGCATCATGCTTGATAATAAATTATTTCTCTGCAATATTTGCTGTATATTTTCACTGACACAGATGCTAAAGACCCTTTTAGCTATATACGATTGTTATGGTTCGGCTATTACGCTATCTCCAATTTTGTCCATTCATGTACTATGGTGATTCCATTGTGTTAGCAACGAGTTCGTAACCGGTTGCCAAACCAAGCGATTTCAGCCTTCAGTTATGGACAAGAAATTTTCAACACTTAAGGGGCCTAATATTATGTTCGACAATAAAATTACATGATTTATTTGCATCCACTTTTGTATTTTTAGGTTGTACAAAGTAATAAAACTATTTCTTTCTATCCTATATTAGTTGTGCTTTTAAAATAGCGCTTTAAAGATGAAAAAAATGTCAAGATTTCACGATTTTGACCGTAAATGTTTTACATAAGTAATTAACCAACGTGGTATTTGTTCTGATTAAGATGTTTTCTGGTAAATACAAAATTCAATTGTATTTTGGGAGTTAGTATAATGACTCGTCCTAACTGCTTGCAATTTTCCTCCCAACAATGTTTCTTAGCTTCATTCTAGATGAGGCTAGCGACTGCTCAATAAGTCATTGCCATTGTCGTAATGGTTTGTGGTAGAAACGTGTAATTATATACAAAAATATGTAAATCAAACCATTTCAAGAAATTCCTAGTGAAAACGTGAGTAAAATTAAAATATTATACCTTTCTGTTAATAATTCTTATCCATAGCACTTAGTATTAATATTAGCAACATGACGGTGATCTCAACTTTCTGCGGGGCTAAGCGTCTAAACATGATAAATTTGTTCCTACTGATCATTCTATACGAATGTTGTGGAAGCAACAGGTGTATCCATTAGATATAGAAAAAAATGAATGCGGAAAAATTGGCAAAATTTACTTAGAAAAGGATAAAGATCAAGAGAAATATAATGGTAAGTTATGACTTAAATATGAGGAAAAGAACTAATTCCCATGTTATACTTTATTAAAGCCAAGAAGTATATGCAATATTCCTAAACAATACTTAAGATACATCAGCGTTAATATGCACTTTGTTTAATGTAGTAATTTTTATTGTCAGGGTATTTGTCATATCCATCCAAGACATGTAACGTTGTGGTGCAAGAGTTCGAATTTGGAAACTGGAAATAATAGATTACCATTAGCTTTTCACTCTGTATCTTTATAGTTCTAATATTCTACCTAAGTATGTTTACTTTATTTTTACATTATACATGAGCATAACCGTTACAGGTTCTGCTCTTCCTGCTCGTACTTTGCATTTCTCTATTGGTGTTTCTGGTAGATATATCTATCTCGTAGGACAAAAAACTGAAGGGTGCAAGCATGGTGTTATCCATGTCTTTGATTTATGGGCAGGCACCAATAAGTGAGCAACTATTTTTGTGAAATGATAATGGACATTTGAAAAATAAGCAATACGTATAATTTAGGAAACTTGAGAAAGAAGAAAAGAAAGAGAATGAGTGTGACTAGGAATTTAAAAATGATATATTCAGTTATTATCGAATAAGAGAGGAACAAATGCATATTTGGCCTGAGAGTAATATTCGTCATCTATATGAATTTGCATCCGGCCAGGCATTAGCTATTACCGAGAAGCAAGGGTTAGAGCTAATGGTAGATCGATAAATGCCTTCAGTTTACAAGTATCATTCAATCTCATACATTTATATGTGCAAAACAAACTACAGGTTTATCGGTTGTCGATTAACCATAAACAAAAGACACTATCTAAACATAATATGCTTCTTGTATTGAAGAGGAATGGAAGCACGGATGCTTGGAGCAGCACGAGGTTAATCAAGAAATTTAGAATCATATCTAACATTTTAATTATTCTCACAGTTAAGGAACGACAAGGGAATCACGATAATGATTAATTCTTCAAGATATATACAAATCTCACAAATTGGCATCGACGGCAAAATATCAAATACTGGTTGGCCCATTCAACATGTAGATATCCTAATATGCACATCTTTTATTGTTTGGGACTATTAATTTTAGTTATAACTGAAAGGCTTGAGTTATGGGGACAACCATGGCAAGAAAAGGAAACACTTTTTTGTTTTGAAACAATCAGGTTGGATGGACGACGACGATATACTGGACGTGTTGTTGCAATTAATCTCGCTACGAAAGTGGTAAGTTCAGTTCACAATGGCACAAATAGTGATTACAGGTAGCTTTATAACAGGTCACTATATTTAATCACTGCAACTTTCCTTTTGATCCATCTTTGAATGCCGATTGGGAAAGTAATCCACTAATCCGTATTAAACATGTTTGCCGTAATGGATTAATCTGGGTTATCAGCGAAAGGACCAGGCAGGTTGACAAAGAGGTGTCTGTATGGAGAATTGAAAATGACAGGTAAAGATTGTTTCTTTTTTTGACAGTGAATTTAGTACATTAGGAAACATCTAGAATTTCAAAAAGATGATATTAATTTTACATACAGTGCGTTTTATAATATTTTCAAATTCTTTTGCCAGATGCTATCAATTAAAATCCTTTTTCTTCCATGAAAACTATCTAAAGTTACCTACATTTTTAGCAAATTTATTGAATTTACTGAAACTAATTTTTTCGAACTTCAAATTTCCGAAATGACACATCTTGCATCCATAGTTCTATTCAAATGAGTAATCGTGTATAGATGCAATTATATTAGGATATACTAACTGCCAAGTTTTGCGCTGAAAACTTAATGAACTAAAATCTAACAATTATTTTATTCTTAAGATGGTTTCATTTACTGGATGTACCAACGCCTTTCTTTAATATAACCCTTGACATACAAGAGGACAATGCGGCAGTGATACTTGAAAAGGAGCATTGTAGATGGAAGCAGCAACATTTAGTAAAGGCTATCACCTTGGTCAGAGTGGGGTAGGTGACACCGTTAAGCTAGTAAAGGCGATATCCCTTTTCAACTAGAGAATTTATTATTCAGGTCAGTCCCAACTCTGAAATCCATTGCACAGATCAATGCATTACATTATAACAAAAAGCTTCGGGAGAACGAGCACATTAGTAAAATCATGTTATTTAAGTAGTTAACTCTAAGCATCGTTGATAAGACTCTTTTATCCAATAAATACTAATAATACATAATTTGTCATTTCTACTATAGGAATCTATTGTGATGCATTCCATAAACAGTAGTATTAGCATACAATTAAATAGTAAATACTTTATTTATAAGCCTGTTCTAGTAATTTTCTAGATTTATAATTATATTTTAACAGAATCAGGATTTGCTGGTGCCATTATCCAGTAACAGATGTGCCCTTTTTAAAGCGACACCTTAATCACTGAATAAAATGAAATATACTTTCGATGTATTTTATTATTCTGATCTAAATATACTGCTGTTGCTTAATAATCTAATTTTTTTCACTACTTACGAGAACAAAAACTAGTGCATCAATTTTAGAAGTAAAGACACCAATTAATTAAACTTATTGATCCAATTTATTCCACAAAGATTTGGTAATAGGAAAATTTTAGGGAAATAATACTGAAAAATCTGGGATCGAAAAATGAGTTCCGGTAATAGTATGAAACCTAAAATTTTAGATTTCTAGATTAAGGTCCATCTCACTGCTTTCATGAAAAAGCCTGTGTAGATATAATTATTCTTTAAAAACAAATTTTTAAACATTAAGAAGGGGTTAATAACTTTTATTTATCAATTGATTTATCTAGTAGCGACTGTAACCACCAGCCTGCACATTGACTGCAGTGTTTCTTTTAGGACAAGGACAGTATTCAGCATCTTTCCCAGGTTCTCCTTCTTCTCCAGATTCCCCAGGAATACCAGGAGACCCATCATCTCCTTTCTCTCCAATAGGTCCACGTTCTCCAGGTGGTCCAGCCTGTCCAGGTGCCCCACTATCTCCTTGATATCCCTCATCTCCAACATCACCTGGTGCTCCAGGTTCTCCTTTAGCTCCGGGAATGCCTATCTGATGTTCGACATCTTCTCCAGGCTCTCCTTGAGGTCCTTCATCTCCGACAGGTCCTGGTGCTCCTACTGATCCAATAGATCCTGGGAATCCAGGTTGACCGTCACGACCTGGCATGGCTGCTTGTCCACGAGCGCCACGCATTCCTCGAGGTCCGGGTTTTCCAGTAGGTCCTAAAATAACAAAAAACATAAAAATTAGGTTTTCTAGGAATAATAGTATTCAATATTATAATAAGAGAGAAATCAATCGACCAGGAGGTCCTGGTGGTCCCTGAGGACAATTGAAACATCCACTATATTGCTGAGTTTGTGCTTTAGCATCGTCAGCATCTTGACCATCGAAACCAGGCACTCCAGGTATTCCATCAGGTCCATCATGACCAGGAGTACCCTTTAAAAACATTCGTAAATATTCTCACTTAATCATTATGTATCTTCATAGTTAAGAGTTATATTCAAGCCTATGTAAACAACTTATGAATGAAACCTTAGGTCCAGGTGGTCCTGCCGGACAGAGAGTATCAGATTTACAATTACAAGTTCCGCTACTGTGACTGTTTGATCCTGTGGGTCCATTTGGACTGTTGGATCCATTAGAGCCACTGGATCCGTTAGGTCCATTAGGTGTATCTTTAAACATTTATTTGAAAATCCAAGTGTGAAAGATTTACGATAATATTTCTAGTAAACAGTACTTGTCTCACTGTTAAATCCACTGTTAATGCTCGGTGGTACTCCAATAATTCCTGGCAAGTTTCCATTTCCTCCACTATGTGGTGGATTACCAACATCTCCAGGATATGGCTGGTCGCCGAAACCACCACCAGGAAAAGCGCTGTTAGGACCCTATGGAAAGTGAACTTAACAAATACAAATATTATCAAATGTATCCGTTAATCATACGGGTTTTAAAAAGTATAAATAGATGAATCAAAGAATAAGGAATACGAGCCTGTGGTACTGCATGTCCTGGAAATCCTCCATTTCCCCCACGAGGAAGCGGTGGTGCATATCCATAAGCCTGGCGGCGCACTCGTCCAAATTTATTCATGTCACGCCATAACATATCAGTCTCTATCTAATAACTAAACTATAAACTAGGCAGTAGTTAGTTTTACAAGTTATCAATTTCCTAACTTTATACCTTCCAGGAATCCATTTCATTTTCGAGTTCAGCGCGGATATTATTGATTTCACTAAAAATAACGGGAAATGCAAAGAAGCAAACTATTAGAGTGAAACCTCCCAAGACGGAAGAAGTAATTGCCACGTAACACACCATCCTAAACTGATATCTAATTAAATATATTCTAGGGCTATAAACCATATTATGAAAATATGACGTTAGATAAGCTACGAACATTAATGACGGATTGAAAAATGACGCTATAAAGTACCAGCCCTCAAAATTATGGCCAACTGGATCAACGAAGATTTCTTATATACTGACACCTGATTATAAATCTGCATCTGTTCATGATTACGACCTAGATTTTAAGTGGCAAACAATGAACGAGATATTCGGAGATAATTAAGAAAGATATGCAAATGCGAGCAGCATGCAAGTGCTACTATACAGCATTCTACTATGCAAGAAGAATACCGAAAATAAGTAGGAAATATCGCGGATGCTTAACAAAATACGTAAAAGACATACGAATCCACTATTCTTAATTTTGGCATAGTTCTTGATAGTAATTAACACATTTGATATAAAGTCAGCATGAAAATCTAAAAATGTTAAAATCTTTTTAAGGTTAATAAAAATGGCAGGACACAGTTTTTAGAGCTTATATCTGCAGCTTTTTTACCATCTTGGCTTCATTAGCATATTTCATAAATACAATGTATAGTTATTTACTTTGTAAAAATACATATTTTTACACAAAGTAAGCCGCATTCATTTCATCTCCTACTAGTTTGGTTTTTAAATAGTTTATACGGCCTTTATTATTTTAATTTTATTAATACATTTAAAGATCTGAGGAAATTTCCTGGAGCGATTAGCTTTCCTTGTTCAGACTGTTAACTTGACCTCAAAAAATGTCGGAACCCTTCGTCTCTCGGTATCGCTAAAGATTGTTTATTCCTTACACTGGTCCATACGTAACATTTTTTATATGGTATCCCAATATGAGTGCATATCTCATACAGCCTATAATTATAACGAATAAAACTATGTTTGAAAACTATCTCTTATGTATTTAAACGAATACTAATACATATTTTCATTAATTTATATCTAATTGTTTGCAGGAAATCCATCAGTATTCTACCTTGGCAGAACTGAGTTCACTAGTTTTACAAAACTTTACGCGATGTGTGCTCGCCTAGAGTTAGAATAACCGCAGTCCTGATTCGAGACTTGGAAACATCCTTTTGAGATTCCCGTAATCGTCCAATAACATTTAGATCGGGTGATTGTGACATCAATCCATAAAACGCTCTTCCTGTGATGTATATATATATATATATATATATATATACAGGGTCCGCCGGAAGTTCTGATACAGAGATCAAGTCGCACACCTCCAAAAGTTGTTTTGGCTCCATAAGCGGTACCCTGTCCTTTTGAAATGTCCAATTTTGTGATCCGCAATGTTCCGAGACCCAGGGAACCACCACCTTCAAAAGAAGTTCGCATTGATTTTGACATTTTTATCGACGAATACCAACGGAGTCATCCCAGTTGCGGTTATTCCGACCCAAACCATGACAGATGACGGAAAATTACTCCTACTATCAACGGATGCTCTTTAAGACATCTGGTGTTCATGTTGAAGAAGTTGTATATTATTTTAACTATTGCAAGCGGGATTAACAGTGAAAATTTTTTCATCTGTGAAAATCACTTTCGAAACGCGGCTCGGCCGAACGACGTTTAGAAGTTTCTTCGTTCTTTCGTAATGATTGGCCTTCATTTTCTGTCGTCAATTGAGCTCGACGGACCTGATATACGTGGAACTCCAGCTTATGTTTAACGATTGTTCTCATTGATGTTGGACTGATATTGAGGTTAGAAGCCATCTTCCTCGTCGATCTCTCGTTATCTAATTTAATGCTAGTTTGACAACACTTGAATCTTGTTTCAGAACTTTTGAGACACCCGGTATGTTAGAGTACCAGGGACTGCCAATCTCTCGAATCCCAAGAAATTCCTGAATTCTCTAACATCTCGAAAACTCGCCATTTTAGCCCTAGATGCCAACCCCAATATCTTTGGACTAAGCTAATCCTTTAAAGTATCCCTCTCCACCTCCATCAAAAAACTTCATCAACGAATAGACCTCTTGCCATTCAATTTAGTTTAGTCTAGATATTTTCTCGCTAACTGCAAACCAAAAGTAATCATGATATACATTATATCCAGGCAAACATTACTACCAGTAGGCTTAGTAGTTGTGCACTTTGTAAGGCATGTTGTACTAAGTTGTAGATTGTTTCCCTTTTATTCCATTCAATACTCTACTTTCATAGTTTGGTGTTACTCTTGCCACCTTTGTTGTCCCAAACTTCCCAAACCTATACATAAAAATTTCTACTGTGGTCTTCAACCACATTTTCACCTCTACTAAAACAGTAAATTGCAGTTAAACACCTTCATTTTTTAATATGATTTGATATAATGCCGATTTTTAACTAGAACTATATTATAATAATATGAGAATAAAAGAAATGTCGAACCCTAACTCTAAAGTAATTAAAATCGATGGGAACAATTTCATAATCTTAACGAAAATATGAGTAAATGAGAAATATCCTTATTTCCACTAATTTAGAGGATTCAATTTGTTTTTAGCAGTATAGATGAAATAAGCAATAGCATCTTTAGATTCAACAGGAAGTGTTTCGAAGTGACGCTCAACGCCCTCCAACATCTGCAAGATAGACTTTATTATTAGAAGTCTTTAAAAATAAAGTTAAATCATACCGAATGTTTACTCGCACTAGCTTTTGTAGGTATTTGGAAGTATTTCCGATAGCGTCGTAAACTAGCAGCCGAAATAGTAGATAATCCATTCTAACATGAAAAAAGAGAAACTTCCCAATAAATTTAACTTCCATGGGAAAGATTTTCAAAATAAAGTAGTATGCATTCCAAAGGAAGAACAAACAAGCTGTTACATGTACTTTGGAATATGTAAAACACAAACATACCTTATCCTCTTCTTCGCTCTCTCCCTCACTCTCATCTTCCTCATCTTCTTGGCAAGAATTCTCCACTGACATATCTCGCCAATCATACACTTCGTCGTCTAAATTGGATAAACTAACAAGAATTTTAGCACTATTACAAAATAAAACCAAAGTATTGAACTAAACTAGCACACAAATTTAAATCAACAAAAAGCCAACCACTTTCTACATCTTCCGTTTCCCAGCCATCACTATCAATATCCACACCTTTTTTTGAGTCATCAACGTCGTCCAGGACTGAATTATTACCGATACCAGGTCCAGCCTAAATTAATTTCAATGAAAAAATTAAGCCTTACCAAACTATAAGCTTTAAGTAGATACATAAAGATAATGTGTCACAATTAGAGTTATTTATCTACCATGTTTCCATCTTCTATGGAATTTATTGATTCTGATGCTTTCGATAATAAATTTTTAGGGAAACTCCTATCCAACCTCCCATAGTTGATTAAACGCCAGTGGAACAAACATATACGCATGTTGTGATCCTATAAAATAAATTGACAAGACTAAATACGAAGTTATTCATACACCCATAAAAATTCCAATGCAAACCAAATACAGGAACAGGCCTCATCCACGATAGCTAGCGATAGATCCTTTGTGAGGGCAATCTTCTGTAGTGATTCACCGAGAACATATGAAGTACACGGTCTAGGACATCTAAGCCAAACAGAGCCAGACTTTTGGGTAATACAACAACGTTCGGAAGACTAAATGTGATGCACTATTAGAATCCAAGACATACTAATTAAATGCACAGTAGAAATATACCAACCTCAAGAAATGAAACTTGATTAGAAAAATCTGGTATTACTGCAGTATCTTCGTCATCCTCAAATCTAATACTCTAAAATAACACGTTACAGCACCTACTTAATTTATGGGAAAAATATAATCAATTGACTGACCAGCAATTCAGCTGCTTGTTGATTACCGAAAGTTGGTTCTCCTCGAAAAGAAGGATATTTCCTTAGATTACATTTCTTGTCCAACGCCATCTTTTGAATAACTTTAGTGAATTTACGGAAATCCGACATTGATATACTGAAAAATGGTTTTCCTAGGGATTGTCGTATAAGTTGATTAGAAGTATTAAAATCCGCATAATTCAGATGTATGAAAATTATTCATTAAAGACCAATACGAAATCAAGGATTTCATTCTAAAAAAAAAGATACCAACTCATACAACTTAAAACTTAGAGATAGGATTTGTGTCACCTACTATTAAACATTCAAAACTAGATAAATTTGTCCTTTAATGTTCGAATCTAATATAGCTATATCCATCTTTCACTCGAATTATTCATTGTATAAACAACTATACTATAATAACTCTAAATAGTAAATACATTTTAAAAACAACATAAGATTCATTGTCTTGCTTTATCATAGTCAAATCAGTTTGATTGTATTATTACATAATACTTAGGATATTAAAGGTCAAAGAGTATGACAAATCGATGCACTCCGCCCAAATCTGGCAAGACAGCATCTCGTCCATTTCTGTGATTGGTCAATTGATAATTTCTTTTAGTGTCTGAAATCTCTCTTCAGATTAGTATCTCATGGCTAGGAC